>CM052283.1:4365307-4381859 GCA_028455765.1 Lasioglossum oenotherae | reverse complement strand
AAAGTTGACGAAATAGAGAAATATTCGACTAATAAGGAGACAACTTCCTAGAATCTGTACGTGTGAAAGGATAGAGACATTTCACAGTACAATTCCAACAATATACACGAACCAATAATTCAATTTGATTGAAGGCATTCGTACAAAGTTGACAAAATAGAGAAATATTCGACTAATAAGAAATCAACTTCCTAGAATCTGTACGTGTGAAAGGATACAGACATTTCGCAGTACAATTGTACGTTCGTTTAAGCCACACTTTTACCTTTCGGTGGTCACAGCAATGACTCAGGACTATTCACCGATGTTTACTGGATATAACGGTTTAGCATCGACCATATCTCACCTAACAGTAGGTCATTTCGTTGAAACGATATTGACACTGCTGCTCTATGCGAAGAGATAATGTAAATCTTGATATGTAAGTTTCATCTACCCTATAAGTAATTCTACAAACAATGACTCTGCTAGAACCTAGTGAAAAGATCTGTTATTTACTATTCTTTCGAACTGGCACAGTAGTATTTTAATATTTTTCTTAAGCATACGTACAGTGACTCCCACTAATGTTGGGACACTTTTGAATCGACTTTGTTTCAGTAGTTAGAACAATTAATCAACAACAACGAATGGGAGTCACTACAGATTTCCGTTCACGAAAAGTAAAATGATTCGCATCGAACACTGAACTTTATTGATGGAAAAATGGTACCTGTTACAATTGTTGTTCGAAAAATTTCTGCTGTCTGTGTAATTTCTTTTGGATGATAGAATAGTGCCTACACAACAATAAGATATGATAAAATATACGATAAAAATGAACTAAAAAATATATTTAAAAAACTTGATAAAAACCACGCGTGTATTAAAATGTACTAAAAAGGAGAAAATAATTTTTTTACTTGTTCTCCATAAAATATCGAATCCTGTGAAATGATTAATAATATTTTTCCTCAAAATTTTAAGCAATTAGTTCAGCATTTCTTCTTTTATAAAATTAGTGTCGGGATAGATAGAAGAATCTCATATAAATTTAAATACAATCATAACATTATAGTGACTATAAATAAAAGCGTGCAGCGCCCACGAAGATACGTCAATATAGTTCAGCGCTCCACGCTTTTATTTTTATAGTCACTAATGTCATGATTTTATTTAAATTTATATTAAATTTTTCCATCTTTTTCCATACATACAACAACACTGCAAATGAATATAAGCGTGGTAATAAAATAATTAGGAATATTATTACACTATTCTGGACTTGATAAAATGTGCCCATAATTCACGTCACATTACTTTTAATTAAATTAATTTAATGTAACTTTTAGGATACTGTGAAAAATGAACCGTTAGATAGTGCTTGTTATTTCAACATTATATGGAATTCGTTTAGTGTTGATATCCTTTCCCTTGAAATATCTCGGAACAAGAATTATATCACTCAGACCACTTTCATAATTACGGGCGCGAATGATCAATCGACTTGTTGAGGTTTTACTTTGCATAAAAATCTGCAGTGAAGTCAGCTGTATTAGCAAGAAACGAGCTGAAAAATCTGCAGAATGCATAACGAGCTGTACAGTGATCGGATGTTATTACAGCTATTGAACCCCTAATTCAGTGACTCACACCCCATTTGCATGATCGTCGCGATCATGTTCCTGTGACCCGGCTTGACACGGTTCGTTCCCATTCGCGATTACTTTCCCTCGCCCTCGGTATCGGTCCGCTGATCTTCGTGACACAGATTTCTAACAATAAGTAAAATCCGTCATTACGTAAACACGGCGGCTGTCGTTACCGAACGGCAGTCGGAATTACGAGTTTCTCCCGCGCGCGAAAAGAAACATCGCGTTCACCTTTATCCGTCGCGCGGAGTCGCGTGCTGCTTGAAAATCTCCGGTCGCAAATCACGTAAAATCGGTTCCCCGGTTGACAGTGTTTCTGATCCGATCTATCGTGCAATCGGGATCGATTGATAAATGACAGAGCATGAAACCTCGATTTTACGATCGATCGTGTTAAGGTTCGTAGCCCTCGTCGCACAACTACGCTCACAAGGGAAGGACCTCAAGTGTTCGACTTCGATTTTGATAATTTTTCGTGAGATGATGGAATATGGAACCTTAATTCTGTGGTTGTCACGAAGAACGCCGCATGTCACATAATTTCCATTTCGAGATATTGCCGTTTAAAGTTTTGGTCACTTTGCCATAGGATATCGGTTCAATTGCATTATGTTTTTAAGCCTGTCTAATTTATTTTTATGACCTTTTTCTGATAAAGACGTAAATCCTATGCTATAAATCTCAATTAATGCATAAACTGACACTTTTTGAAATTGCGACATGCGGCGTTTTTCCTGGCAACCACAGAATTATGTATGCAAAATACATATTAGGTGTAGTTACTCAATAGTTTTAAAGATATAAACAATTAAAGTTTTGATTTGAGCTGTAGTTTTCGAAGTTCCATTAGCCGCGTGTAAGCAGGTTGCGTGATTCACTGGTATGAAAGTTTAATTGTATTATATCTTTAAAACTATTAGGTAACTACACCTAATATTTTGCATACATAATTAGGGATCCATATACCATCATTTCACAAAAAATTATCCAAATCGAAGTCGGACACCCTTTAAAACAGAATAATTTTTTTATAATTATACCAAATGTCCTAACTTCTTATAATTAATTAGAAGCATTGGTTTACGAAATGATATTGCAAAAACGACTTTCCAAAAATTATAATTTACACAGTTCCATGCAAAAATAAAAAATGTACTTTTTAAAACTTTTTTATTTGAACCCTTAGTAAAAATTAAAAATATGTCTTTCGTATAGTAGTTACACACCTGCTGAAAATTTCATCGAAATCGATTGACATACATACAAGCTACAAGCGATTAATATAGGTGAAAATCGTAGTTTTACACGACTTTTGATCAGTTTCTGCTTAAAATCCACAGAATCGTACATCTTTCGACGCGTGTCGTTTTTTCCTGCGTCAACCGATTTCGATGAAATTTTCAGTATGTGTATAACTAACATACATCTACAAAATATATATTTTAAATTTGCATTAAGGACCCAAATAAAAAAGTTCTAAAAAATGCCTTTATTTTTTATGTAACCTTGTAAATGATAATTCTTGGAAAATCTTTCTTGCATATCATTTCATAAACCAATGCTTTTAATTGCTTACAAAACATCTGGTCATTTAGCCCAATTATAAAAAAGTTATTCTGTTTAAAGGGTGTACGGAGACTTATTTTACTGATTGTGAGTGTACGCATGTACATATGTATATATGTACTCGCGTTCGCAAAGTTTCGCGAAAAGCCTGTGGATGTTTGTGTAACGATTGTGCAATGATTTTTATGCAATTTGGAAAAATTGTATATTAAGTACGTACCTACATGTCCATTCTCTGTTATTAATGTAATCATACTGCATCGTATTTGGTGTCATTCTAATCCGAAAAATCTCGCAAATATATTCGTAAACGTTTCATAAAATAATGATGAAAAACAAAGAAGTTTCGTCATTTATTGCTTGGGATTTATCGACTCGCTATCCTTTCGAGCATTCTAGCGGCAAGAGATCAAGGTGTTCACAGTATGTGTACACGATACAAGTGACATTTCGGTCTCGAAGTTTCCACAGAGATCGAGACACAGTGCTGTGCTGGTGTGGAGCGAGTGAAGCATTCAAAAGAGATCGTGATCGAGCAGCTAATCAGAAAGTTCTATAGCGAGACGGAAGTGAAAAATAAATCGGAGGGTTTCCTGGGTGTTCGATTTCGATTTTGCTTTCACTGATTGTGAGGCGACAGCGACGCCGTCGAACCGGGTCAAGTGCATTCAGCCAAGAGAATCTATTCTGTTCGTTCCTATGGCGACTCCGGAGATCCTCCGAGGCGCATTCAAAGGAACTCGCAAATTACTCGTCGTTAGTAGTCAGCGAGACACGCTCGCCGCCGTGTGCGTATGCCAATTCGTATGATCTGCGTTATTGATCAATGCCGGTGAATGATGCACTTGCTCGAAAACAATCAAGGGATTACGTTCCCGGAGAATGCGACCGCCGGGGATGAAACTGGCGCAAACGAAATCCCAACTGACCGACGCGATCGACATTCGTTCTCACTTCTGCTATCAGTAGGTTCGCGCAAAAATAATAATATCAATAATAAACTTCACCGATTTCTCTGAAGCTACGTTTTATCTCATTACTAGACAGCGGATCTTTATGCAAAATAAAAATGTTACGCATTGATTGTGGGAAGCAGGAACAACATAAAAACTGATTTCAACCCTTAACGACTTTGCTACATTAAAAGCAACATTACAATATTCTTGAATTTTTCCAATCTTTTACTGTTTTTTATTCCACCCAATCAATTTTTTCATAAATGCATCTTTATGCAAAATAAAAATGTTTTGCATTGATTGTGGGAAGCAGGAACAACATAAAAACTGATTTCAACCCTTAACGACTTTGCTACATTAAAAGCAACATTACGATATTCTTGAATATTTTCAATCTTTTACTGTTTTTTATTCCACCAAAACAATTTCTTCATAAATGCATCTTTATGCAAAATAAAAATGTTTTGCATTGATTGTGGGTAGCAGGAACAACATAAACACTGATTTCAACCCTTAACGACTTTGCTACATTAAAAGCAACGTTACGATATTCTTGAATTTTTCCAATCTTTTACTGTTTTTTATTCCACCCAAACAATTTCTTCATAAATGCATCGTTATGCAAAATAAAAATGTTTTGCATTGATTGTGGGAAGCAGGAATAACATAAAAACTGATTTCAACCCTTAATGACTTTGCTACATTAAAAGCAACATTACAATATTCTTGAATGTTTTCAATCTTTTACTGTTTTTTATTCCACTCAACCATTTTCTTCATAAATGCATAAAGATCCGGGGTCTACTCATTACATCCGTACATATAAAAGGTGATTCTGGAAACTGGGACAAGTCACTGCTCTTTTTTCAGTGAAAATAGAAAAAAATGATAGTAATAATATTTGATGCTTCTTGTGAACTGCTAGAAGTTTTAATAGCTGAAGTACTATTCAGCTATTTGTTTACCGCTCTCGAACTGTTTCTCAATTTTTCAACTTGTTATCTAAAACTCTTTTCATTTGTATTATCTAAACGCCTTCTTTAAAACTAGGTTGGACTGATTCTTTTAAGAATTAGTTAGAAGAAGACTAGTAAGAAGTGGTAAGAAGATTAGTTCCGTGAAGTACTGAATTAAAAAGTTATCAATTGCCACAGACATTTTTTTCACTTTTAAAAGTGAGAGACAGTGAAAACCACGGTATACGTTTGCTTCGGAATGCGTTCTGTTTGGACATGGGTAATTTTGCTCGGTATACGACTTCTGTTCGGTATACGACATAGATTTTTTGTGTGAATTTTGCGTCATTTTTAAATAATTATCTCGGAGGAGAAATTAAATTAATAATCGATTATATTCGCAGTTGATGTATTATTAACTGACTGATCATAATGGAATTACTGATGAGGTCGGCGTATGATCGTGAAGCCCGCGAAGACGCAACACAGAGAGATTAAAGAAAATAATCAGTCTCGATCAAGTGTTTCTTTTTTTTACCACGCTTATATTAGCTTGCCGTGTCGTTGTATGCGTCAAATCTTGTAATCGAATTTTAAACCACGTCCCGATGAGCTAGAGACTTGAAACTTTAAACATAGCTCAGAACTGGGTGACAATGCAATATTAAAAATTAAATTTTAAAAAAAACTATGCGTTTAGAAGATATGAACTATTAAAAATTTAACTCATTAACCGCTATTAGCTCATTAGCGCTAGACTATATTGACGCAATCTTCGTAGGCGCTTCACGCTTTTATTTATTGTCGCTAATGTGTAAGAAAATTATTTATTGTCGCTAATGTGTAAAAAAATTATTTTCTCCTTTTTAGTGCAATTTAATATAAGCGTGGTTTTTAAAAAGTTTTTTAATATATTTTTTATTGTATTTTAGCATTAAGCAGAGTTTAAGTTTGAAAATATATAGTAAAATCTCATTTTTTATTTATGTGTTTAAACAATGTTTAATTTATTTTACAACCTCATTCATGTAGGTATAATATGAATAGGAGTTTTTTTTACATGAGAACGGATTAATCATTTTTACGTTACTTCTTATGGGGAAGGTTGGTTTCGTATACGTCCTATTCGGTATAAGTCCAAACATCAGGAACCGATTAAGGTTGTTTACCGAGGTTCCACTGTATTTAAAATCTCAAAGCTTTACATTTAGTGTTTCAAGCACAAACAAAGGTATCGATCGCACCGACAAATATTTATTTTGCATTTTAAAGTAGTTATTTCATTGAATAAAAACTTATTTATGTCGGAGTGATGTAAAGCTCCATGTATCCGGTTATGTAAAAAGTGAAGTGCGAGTGATTGAAGGTGAATTAATATTCTTTCGATGTTCAGAGGTCGAAGGCAAAATTTCATTACCGTAGAAAAAGTTGCAACACAGACTTCATTTACGACCGACAAAATAAAATAGTTTCGCAAGAGACATTTGTCGCGACTCCTGTAGTTCTACAGTAAGCTTTTATCGTCTTCAAATAAGATTTCCGAAGACATTATAAGATGACTCATTAATTTACGAGCGCGGTCGATGTCGTTATTGTGTAGATCATTAAAAATCCGGAATTATTTTCCGTTGATTTATGAAGGACTATCAATCGACGGCGCAATTATTAAAATGTCAAGCGTGCATATTAGGTCTAATGAGGGGATTCACCTGGCTCGGGGGAGAATATCTGAAGAATTGATAAGCAATGATTCGACCTAGACACCGGCGCGTGTGAAGTCATCGAAAATTCGCCCGCCTTGTCAGAGCTAAACG
Source organism: Lasioglossum oenotherae (assembly GCA_028455765.1). Lineage (NCBI taxonomy): Eukaryota > Metazoa > Arthropoda > Insecta > Hymenoptera > Halictidae > Lasioglossum > Lasioglossum oenotherae. The sequence continues at coordinate 4,374,936 of CM052283.1, read as the reverse complement.
AGCAAATTGGGCCTATATTCAATTATATCATTGAAGTGCCAAGGCGTTAGCTGATTCCTCCAGATGTTGGGGTGTAACTCATCGCACCGTCTCGTCGTGTGCCCCACGCCAAAAAAAACCATGATCCCAAAGTCATACAAAAAAGTTTATTGAATAAAAAAGATGCCCCTACTTATTTTAAACTAAACAAAGGAAAAACCATCAAGATTCATCATTGGAGTCCCCTGAGATATTTAATTTTATGTAAACTCAAAAAATGATGGTTTTTTGCAATTATCTGGAAATCAAGGCCGAAATAAAAAAAGTGATAGGGGTAAAAGTTGTTCCATTGTGGGTCCTCTACAGCTGGTTAACGTTTGACCGTTTAAAAACGGATAATGTTGTATAATGTATGTATAATGTATAATGTTCCTGTATAATGTTCGATGAATAAAAGCAGAGTATCAGAATGACTAGCACACAGCTGAAAAATTTGATAGAGATATGAAGATTCAATGAATCTCGGAGACATTGATCTCCGTCAGAAGTATCGCTTTACTAAAAATTCTTGCCCATGCCTCCGGTACAGCTACGAAGACGGCCGGGAGTATTGAAAGGAACTCACAAATTACATTATTAGTACCGGCAGACACGCGTCACTGTCTTCGGTATGGAGAAGCTTCGGTGATATAATACGTCATCGATGAGTACCGTTTTCGTACCTTTTAATCGATAAACCGCGTCGATAAATTCAGACGAGAATACGGGAATAAATAGATAATGAACCGCCATATTCGTAATTGCAATACCGGCGTGGTAACTCCACCTTTCGCGTGCGGTAAACGACTATAACAATCCAATATCCCAGGTTTATTATACGATTACGTATTTTAAATGTAGTTGTCGCGAAACATTCAAGTCGGAGTAGCAATTACTTGAATGTTCGTGGCGGGCATATTAAAATGTGCAATCGTCGTTCTTGAATAATAACGTTATTTTCAAAATGACTATAACTTCCTGTCTTACTTCTAGCGCGACAAAGCCGCGGTTTTAATTTCATTTATGCGATTAAGTCTCATTTTCAACGCCGCGGCAAATTGCAGTTAATGCACACGATATCTCGGATTTGCAGCAATGTTTCCCATTAAAGATCGCAATCAACTATGATAATCGTTGCGTGCTAGCTTCTGTTCATAGTCATCCGTGCGTTATTAATTTGACGGGCACAACAGTGTGGTTCCGGTACACAATAATCGAATAATTCAATGAAGCCAACGAATATGAAATAAAAACGACAAAGACTGTTTACTGTAAAAACCAAACGTAAATTCGAACTAAACTGTCGATCTCCCCTAATACACAGTGGTTCGTGTACATAATAACCGAAAAATGCTGAATTCAATTAAGACAACGAATATTGAATAAAAACAACAACGGCAGTTTCCGAATCTCGTGATGTTCACCGATGTCGTTCCTACAAATTAGGTGATTGCGAAAACGAAACGTGAACTCGAACTAAACTCTTACTCGCCTACGAAAGGTATAACTTTCGAATTTCTAACACGCGCAATATGGGTGCAGTGTCGCCGAAAATTTTTAGCTTTCAAAACCCGAATCTCTGATCCTCCTGTTTTTATTTTCGGACAGCAGACAAACCGGTTTGTTGGAGAATAGGACGAACAATGCTTCTACTGTCAACATTGGTATTTCCCATAGAACAAGGTAGGTTAAAGCGCACGATACTTATTATTATTTCACCTAAGTCGAAGACAGGAACGGGACAACTTACTGTGATCGAAACTCCGGAAGCGTCACGTGCCTGGGGCGCGAATTCCTCTGATCAAGAATTCTCGCCGACACAGAGGACCTACTTGTAAATGAAGAAAGTGTTCCCGAGATCACCACTGCACCAACAAAAAAAAAAAAAAAATAACGAAGACGCTACCGTGCCCACAGGGTTAAAACTTCGATATGGAAGGCGGAATTTTTAAATCGTAAACAAAAAGGATTTCGATCGATCCCGACCCGTTTTGTTGTCTCGGATCGAAGGTTTCGATCAAAATCGATTTTTCGAGAACCCTGAAGAGTGCCGTTGGGTCCGTTCCGCGCGCCGTCGAGCGCACTACTGATCCGAGCCGATCGTAGCGGCAAGACCGGCACGAAAATAAGCGCAAGTATTCTAATACCGCCAATCGTGTGGAAGAGCGTGACCGCTAACCATCGCGCCGATTCGCGTCTCTTCCATTGACAGAAGCGTGACCGATAACAGAAACCGGTTCGGCCATTTTTCCGGGGTTGTTGCGCGCGAGAAGCACGGTAGTGCTTGCTTTTCATTTTCGATTCTTTCTAAATTCGTAAAACTAATGCAGGCGTTTGACGAACGCCACTCGCGTTCGAACGTAAGTATACAGTGGCAAAAGGTGAATTTGAGTGCAAAACCTATATGATTTTGGTTTTGTAAATCTTTGTAAATACATTCTAATTTTAACACATACATATACTACTTTAAATTTTTGTAATTTTGGAGCAATGACACTCGCAGTAATGACACCGTTCACGTGTGTCTAAATAAATATATACTATAATTTAAATAGATATTTAATTAATTTCAAATATTCTGAATGGGTGAAATTGATTTCCAAAAGGTTGAATTGGACTTGCAAAATCTATATCCTGGCTCCCCTATCATTGCGCGCATTGACGCTGTTGGTGGGAGAGCCAGGGTAGACCGAGCATGTAAACCATTCTTAATTTTGTTATTTACATCGAGTCTATAAAACTGTACCTTGTCCAACGAGACGAGTCGATGTTACCTCTCTCAGGTAGGCAGCAAACGACGCACGTTGGAAAAAGTACAGTCTGTTTCTATTGATTTTGAATGTTGATAACCGAATATATACCCAGCGGTTCGCGGTTCAGGGTATTCCCAGTATCGTAAATAATTCTGCGTTAATGGTCCGGATCTTCAGCTGTCTGTGATTTCTCAAGCGCCGCGGGACATTAAAGCGGATTTAATTAGCAGTTTCAACGGTGTTAGTTCGAGGAATTGCGACAACCGCCGAGAAATAAAAGGATCTTTTCGCCTAATCGTCCGCAGCAGTCGCATCTTTGCGACTTTTCATCACAAAAGGGGCCGCGTCGCAGATCCTTGACATACATCATTACACCGTTATTGAGTACCAGTTTCTTCAACATTCACGACTAGGATGCGGATTTTTATGAACAAAAATCGTCCGCGTCAGGAATAAGAAATTCGAATCGAATACAAGCTTTTTTCTTAACCCATGTTTTATTATTTTATATTGAAAAGTGGAACTTTCAAATTCCGAGTTGTTATAAATAATTAGGTCGAAAATTAGTACGATCGATGTTCCTTATTTAAGGCAACTGGTGGCATTTTTTGTATCATTCGTTTTGTGTTTAACTGTTATTAAGAATTTTGAAGAAGTACTCCACCTGTGTGTGTAAACAATTCATTAACAGGTTTAACCAATGCTTCATTTTGCTGTATATGCAAATATATGCTTCATTACCTCTAAACTTCCATCTTCGGGCAAATCGGAACAATGTATAGCATTTTGTACTTTTGTCTTCCCGTATTTGGCTCGAAGGGTGTTCGGTCTAACTTGTCGCGCTATGTCCTGCAAGCAACAAGACCATGAATACTATGAATTAAATGAAAAGACACCGTATACTTACTGGGTCCATAGGACCGCACCATTTCCTGAATTCCCCTTGTACATCAAATGTTGGATCCTTGTGCTTTAATTCCATTACAATGCATGGTCCAGATTGTAGTTCTGCCACCATGGCCTGAAACCAGATTCGTTAACCTTCGATTACTCGCACTCCACTTTCTACATGATTGGTTACATGGAACTTTACATTGCTCTAATATAAATAAATTTTCATTCAATGAAGTAACTACTTGAATGCAAAATAAATATTTGCTACCGTGGTCGACACCTTTGTTTATGCTTGAAACACTAAATTTAAAGTTTTCAAACTGTAAATACTGTATGATACGTCAGCGATGTTTTTACACACCCCGTAATCCGATAGCACGCCCTTGTATACTTCTAAAAATTCTTCTGCGTCAAACGGGTTAACGTTAAATTGCTGTATGGCAGAGATCGTGTAACCAGCTTTTTGAATGTCATCAATAATATCCCCTGTGACAGAAACGAAAATAAACAGTGATAAAATGCTTAAGATATACATTAGTTAGAAGTATATTGTTGTGTACCTGTTAGCTTAGCTTGAACAGCATGTGGCTTAATAATACAGCAAGTGCAGTCTTTTAAAGTGACCGTGTTTGCTGGGCCCTTCTTTTTGCTTCTCGTGTCAGGAAAGAAGAATTGTAATTCCTAAAAGACAAGGACGCGTAATATGTACGTATACTGAAAACAATACTAAAAAGTAATACCAACTTTCTCTGCGCTTTCTTCTTTCAGAGAACCATGCAAAGCATTGTGAACAACGTCTTTACCATAACAAGCTCTAAGAGAATTTGGAGCTTTCGAACGAGCTTGCTCGCTATCCTCTGGTCCAATTACTTCTAGCCAACGTGTAATTGCATGATCACCCAATAATTCTAAAGCTACAATAGGTCCGGAGATAAGATAGTTTGTAACGTACCTAATTGAAAAATATAAAAGATAGAATTTGCATTTAAACATTGGAAGCATATTGGAGAATAAATTCATATATTACGCTGTATCTGTACTCTCTCTGTCTTGATAGAATGTTGTTGCCTCGTCCTGCGTCAGTTTGACCATTTTTATGTTGGCAATGTGGAAGTCGCAGGAGGCTATGCGCTTTAATATCTCTCCTAAGTGGTCGAGAGCATCTGGCTTTACCATGGCAAATGTTCTAAAACAAATTATATTTTACCAATTATAACAACTGATAACATATTTTAAACGCGATTTAATAGCCAAGGCAATAGAAATACTTCTGCATTTTTGTTTGTAATTTCTTTCGTGTAGCACAATCTGCGTAATCCGTTATTTTGATATTTCGTGAGAAAATGGTCACAATTGCACCCACATAAAAATCGTCTGCCTTTATGCCCTCGCATTTTGTTCTCCTTAGAAACGTTTTCTTCGCTTTTATATCAAACTGCAAAGTAAAATCAGATTGCAATCTGATTTTTAAGTAGTTCGAATAATATAATCGGTAGATGGCGGATTTTATGCATTTATGACAAAAATGGGTAGATGTAATTTAAAACAGTAGTAGTATTAGAAGATTTTGAAAATATTGTTATAATATTTTCAACTTATTAAACATATTAAAGGGGTAGTCACGAAGTAGATAGTAAAAATAAATTTCTGTTTCACTTTAGTTTGTTGCAATACTGGTAGAAAATTAGAATTTTGAATTGAGATCCGCTTTTAATAATCAGGAAATACGTACCAATTCAACGGTGTTATCGTACGGATAATAATACAAATAAAAGTTCTTCAGGATACTAGCTATTTTATCGTACCACTCAGCCTCGAAAATATATTTTTCGTTATGCTCCACCGACATCATTTCAATGAAAATTTATTTTATAGGTAATGTTACGTTCAATGTCCATTTAATTATTGTTTTTGTGTCCTATCTAGTCATACTTCGATGAAGTATACTGCATATATTTCAATAGCATGGTGACTGTAGACATTGTAGCACTCAATAAACAACAAATGTATGTAGCTATGACAACGGCTCGATAGTATTATAAATAGTAATCAATGAACAGCTGACTGAACACTGAACACTGAACCAGAGAGTATATGAGAGTGCTCACGCCCAGGTTTTGGCCGCGCCCATTATAATGCTGCCCCCTACTCCTACCACCGACGAGATATAGGCACCGACGAGATATCGTCGGTGATATAGGAATAGACAGTCGGTTCAGTCGTCATTTCCGTCGGTATCGGTGTGCTAACGCCCCGTTACCATTCAGTGTCAACATCCAATGTTACCGATAAAACAAAATTTTTGAGCATTTATTAGCACGAATAAAAAATTTTATACTCCATTCGCATTACGTGTATTTAATATGATTCTTAAATTGAAAAATTTTATTTTTTACGCCTTCCTAATATGTTGGTCAACTGTCAAGCAAATTGTCAGAAATACAGGAATAAAAATAAAGAGATTAAATTAAAGTTCAGCATAAAATTTTGAATAATGCAATAAAAAAATTTACAATGGATAGAAATAGAAACTAGAAATATTTTACAATGTTAAATGAAAAGAAATTAAGTTCAATATAAGCTAGCGTAAGTCGGTGCTTCAGCCTTACAGAGGTGCTTAGTCGTAACACCTCTATAATACATCGTGGTCTACTCTTATACCTCGTCTATAGTCGCGCACCTCTATGACCGCAATGTACACCTCTGTTGGTTGGGTTGCCGCATTTTTGGCGGATTTTTAATTGTTCATAACCAAAAATTGAAGCCGAAATCGCAGTTTATTTATTCTTCATTTTCGTTTTACATTTCCATGGAGAACCACCTCTTGAATTTTCTCCCATCTGTAGTCGACCATCCGCGATATAACATATGTATATAATATTGGATTGGAACTTTGGAACGAAAGTTCGTAGCGTTTGTAAATAAAAATTGAAAGCTAAAAATCAGATATTTATTCATAGATTTATTCAATAACATATTTTCGATTCTGTTCCATTACTTTTTGCCACTTTCGAGGTCACTTATCGTGTTATTGAATAAACATATAAATAAATACCTTAATTTTATCTTCGATTCTTAATTTGAAAACGTTACGAACTTTTTTCATATACAGTATTCATTTGTGCCCATAATTATGAAAGTTCGAGATATTTAAAGGATTACGTTTCAATAAATTAAAAAATATTTTTATATTATGTAGTATTTTAACACTAGAACTACCGGACGAGTCAAAATGACTTGCTCCCGATTTCTGCTGTTAGAAATATTAAAATTATAAATATGTTTTCCTGAGAAATTTTTTTAGTCAACTTCTCTCTCTCTCTTTCTCTACTGAAGTACATATTTAAACAAAACTGGTACAAAACCTAAACAAATTCAATTTTGTCATTATTATAAGGCAATGTATGCCAATTGCGTTTAGTACTCGGTAGTTCTAGTGTTAATTTAGAATGTGATTAGTAGTAGTGTGAATCTCATACGAAAAATGTTAATTTTAAAGTTTGCATTGACTTAGGCCATTTTTTAAATTAACTGGATTACCTATATAAATGACTTAAAGCGATAAAAAAGTACGAGTTTTATTGTAAACAAAACTATTATTGAAATTATTAATTATTATTAAAAAGTTTTTATCATTATGAGTTTTGCGATTTTTAATGATTTTTACTTTTTCATTTTTTACGCGTTACGAGTAGAATGTGTTCGTTTTTGATTATACAAATAAACTGTTGTTCATTGTTCGCTATTAACAAAGGAAGTTATTGGTGAAGCCCCATAAATCCTTCAGTAATAACCGAGAAACTCATTTTTTTATATTGTTCACTTAGACCACTTTCATGATTACGGGCACATATAATCCACGAAATTGTTGAGGCCGTCGGTGTCGCAGTGAAACCGTTAAAAACAATGTTCTCGGAAATGTTCCCCGATCGTGTGAACAGTGGGTATCGGCGGGCGTTGTATCACTGCGTGAACCATTAGCGTATCTCCGTCAATTTCCGAGTGTAGGATCGTTCCTCGGCAGCTTCGAGTTTAGCTTCGCCAGATGGCACGAGCACGGTCACCTGTTTACCTGGATTCCTACCTGAGGGGATGCAACATCAGGGACCGTCGGAGTCGACCAATAGCTGCGCCGACCCTGGGCCCCACTCGTCCCCTTCTTCTGCGCGTCACTTGCCGCCTGACTCGAGTAAGTAGAACAGGCTCTACGTAGTTCAGAAATTCATCGGCTGCCTGCCGAAACCGATTTCCAGCAGTTATTCCTCGCTGCTTTCACCGTAATTGTCGCGCGTCGACGTATATAGTGCGCCGTAGTGTACCGATTCCTCGTGGAGTGCTTCGTTGCCGGTCGGGAGAGCGCGATCAGGTGAGCAGTCATCAAACTCATCGATCGTCGAATCGGATCGGATCGGCCAAGAGGAAGTTTCCCAGCGGCCAACTAAGGACATTCCGATCGATGCTCGATCCGATCCGGGTTCTCGAGGACGTTCGGTATTTCGTAGGCGTATTTCCTCGATCCCCTGCTCGCCTCTAGCCACCCATTCCATCGACCTGCCTGCATTTTTCCACTAAGGTCGCGCGACTGCTCGTCGCCATCTAAAAGGAAATCCGTCGACTTCCATCCTTCTCGCGTCTCCTGCGGCGGTCACCTCCAATTTTCTGGAACTCTTCTCGATCACTCTTCCTTCGAAAAACCGTTCAATTCCTCCAAAGCTGCCCAGCAGGTATTGGTATGTTGAAATTTTGACGCATCTTCGCCAGCCTGTTCCGCGCACGAACCTGATCGCATTGCGCCTGCTCGACGTTTATTTCGATTCCAAGTTCCGGAATCTACCCGTGGAATAAAACGAACGTCGCAGCCACAACATGGCGAGGCAAGCGGTTCATTGGTATAGTTGTTTAACTCCCCTTCGGCATGTCTATATCGTTCGATTGTCCTCGAAACTTTGGTGGGATTTGCATATATGCAACTTTGGAGAGAACCGATCTTCCTTTCGAACGTCTACTTCCATCCTTCGACTGCGGCGTCAGGATCTATTTTGTCCCAGAGAGTATCGAAATCTTCTTTTAATTTCTTAACTTGAAAAGAATCCACAAGAAACGCCCTATAAAAGTGTGTGATAAACGTTTAACGAAGGAATACAGACGTATTGTCGGCATCAGGGTTGTTCATTGTCTTTTTCTGGTTCTAACATTAAACCTGCCGAGCACTAAAAGTGATCAAGATGTCCCATCTTCGAAAAAATTGTGCGATTTTTATAAGAACACGTGCGTGGATAGAGAAATTTATCTAATCGATTTCAACGTATAGTTGGCTCCCGCCGATAGTTTCTAATTAGACAGCGGATCTTATGCATTTACGGCAAAAATGAGTAGGTGTAATTTAAAGCACCGAAAACATTAGATGAATTTGAAACTACAGTTATATTTTGTTTTCAACCTATTAAACATATTTGAAAAGAAAATATACTTCTATTTCACTCCACTTCGTTACAATGCAGGTGGAATATCTTTATTTTGCATGAAGATCCGCTGCCTATTTATAATAAATAACTTTTATAAAAAGCCCTTTGCATGAATACATATGCATATGTATCTCTTGTGTCCACAGTAAGTGTGCAGTCTTTTTGAACAGTTTTCGTATATGTGAATGTACTGTCGCATAAAGAATATATAAATATGCAGTCCTTTTAAACAGTTTTTTGACCACGTTATACGGGAAAATTTACTGTAAACGACTTCACAATTGCCATAATTGAAGGGGTGGATGGATGAAGGTGTCAAGTACCAAATTGTTTGTTTTCTGTAAAAGAGTTTTTAGCGAAGTATGTTGTCATTTTTTGAGGAATGAAGATAATAAAACACAAATCAATTACAAATATATATAAATATATATATATATATTATATATATAATATATATTTTTATAATATATATTATTATAATTATATATATATAAAACAC
>CM052283.1:4353142-4365207 GCA_028455765.1 Lasioglossum oenotherae | reverse complement strand
AGCGTACATACGACTACACCTCTCAGACGAACAAGCGTTACAATTCGGCAGTCGCTCCGCAGTCGTTAAAGAGTATACAGTGTTCAAGAAATGTATTCACAAGTTACTAAGAAAATAATATTACTTTGTCAATTATAATATATATATACAAATAAATGTTCTATACCAAGTTAATTACAACAAATCTGCTATCAGAACAAATTATTGTTTCGTTAGTTATCTGGTAAAAATAAAATTATCTGTCTTCGTATAAGCCAATCAGTTAATCAAACGGTGAAAATATTGACAAGAGCATTCTCTTTTTATTTTTATCGAACGTGACGAATAAAACGTATCACAGAAATTGTTCGACTGACAGATATGTCTTATAATCAAGAATATGAAATGTACAAAAGTACATCCTTGAAGAATATGAAAGAATATTCGCGATTGAATGAAAGTATCCTTCCAAACAAACCGTAAAAATGCGAATATTTCAAAGAAAACAAACGTCGTGTCTGTATCTATATAGATAATAATGATACGAACAACAAGCTCTCTTTAAAAAACGAAAATAATTGTTTAAACGTTAAGATTTATTGATACTAACGGCGGGATTACTGGCGCCGGTCGACCATTTTCCTCGTGATTCTGTTTTCTCGCAGTCTTTCTTCGTGTTTATCTCTAACGTTTCCGTTCATGCGGTGACAAAGGAAGTCACATTGTTTAGTGAAATATTAGGTTCGCAACGTAGTAAATAAGTTCGTTCGGTTGCACGTACCAACGTGTTCTAATTACAAGAATTTCATTGCGACAAACAATGAATTCGTCGGGAGACCGTTCGTACATAATAATGAAGATCTACGATTCAATTGCTAAGCAAATGTTCGAACAACGACCAGGAAATCGATCGATAATTTCTCAACTAGAAATAGATACAGGAAACTTCGTTAAGAATTCTAGACAAATTTTTCACCCCAGAACTGGTTGTTAGTTCAATAAGTGAACTAAACATGCATTCACATATATTTGTTGTAAATAAAGTTGAAGCTTCGAGGACGAAATTAGAGCCAAAACACTACTCAAGACAAGGAAATTATAAGTTGCTTCGGAATCAGGGGCGGATCAAGACAAGTGGGGGCCCTAAGCGGTGAAAAATTTCGCCCCCTCCGCGCTCAAAAGTTTCAAGAAAACTCTCATTAAGCCATAAACAAGAAATGAAACTTATCAAAAATTCCATACAGTGCAACTTAGAGGCCATACACTGAACATTTTTAATTCAAATTTGTTCGATTATTTTACCAGGAGTCCCTACAATTCATGACTTTTTTTTTAGCAAAAATATCCGTTAGCGGTATCCAGCGTTGTAACACAATTTTACAAGCGCAACATTTTCTGCTCCAAGCGCGGGGCCCTTAGTGACCGCTTAGTCCGCTTCGCCCCTGTTGGGAAACTAAAAACCAGCACATATAGAGATAGATCTGACTAAAAGTAGGAGGAAACGCGACAGCCTTGACAGACTGCAGCTTGTGACAAGGAAAAATACATTTTACGTGGAACGTTGAGCGAACAAATTCTATTATGCAAAGTGGGAAACAGTTGACGTAGATGTTAAATCCCCGTTTGCCGCGTTCGAACGCGGATAATTCTATTTATAAAGTCACGGTAATTTCGAATATTCAATGGACGTGGATTACGGAGGATTAAAAAACGAATTCGAAACGTGACGGACAAGCTTCGCCCCGAGAGATCGGTCAAAATATCGGCCTATTCTGTACACCATCATTTCATTCCCGACCTGATATTCCCACTCGAGATCGGAGACGATCGCTCCCGGCCCCTGAATGAATAAATACCGAGTGGAAGAGCCGGTTCGCCAGATGCTTCGATTATCTTCTTTTTTTCCGTTCCCTCTACTTTTTCTCCGAGCACGATACACGATACACGTCGATCGTGGAAAGCTGAATTTTTCGTGAACGCACAGCGCCGAACCGTATAAACAGGGGAAATCGTTGAATCGTTGCGCAGCAAATCTATTTCTGCCGGTTAGACAGTTCTCCAGTGTTTCTGTGTCTCGAGAGAATTCGGTTTTGTCGAATTCCAGTAGCGACGACGTTCGATAAATAACATTGAACGATTCGGAATCGAATTGTTTTAGCTGTGAGTTTCGTGACCAATCAATGACACGTACTCCCTGCTTCTATTGTTCTTCTTTTTTTCATGGAAAAATGTTCACGACTATTCGAATTGGTTCGAAGCACGCCTGCAACGTGCTTATCAAACAACTGGACGCAGAACATGTGTCATTAGTAGACAGCGGGTTTTACGCATTTATGACAACAACGAGTAGGCGAGTAGGTGTTTTGCTAGCAATTAACACTAGAACTACCGAGCACTAAACGCAATTGGCGTACATCGCCTTATAATAATGACAAAATTGCCTTTACTTAGATTTCGTACCAGTTTTATTTAAATGTGTACTTCAACAGAGAAGTTCACCAAAAAAAAATTCTCAGGGAAACATATTTATAATTGTAATATTTCTAAAGAAAAAGTCAGGAACAAGTAATTTTGACTCATCCGGTAGTTCTAGTGTTAAATTCATTAAATAGAACGAAGAAATCAGTGCCGGTTAAGCCCCGTAGCAGAAGTAGCAAATGACACGGGCCCCGCGCCATACAAAAAGGGGTCACGCACACGGGCGCTTCTTGCTAAAAAAAAAAGAAAATCATTCATTGTGTTTGTTTAAAAAGGTGCGCTACATTTGCACACAAGCGGCCCTGATACAAAGCCTAGGGCCTCATGATAACATTTGTCGCGGGCCCCGCGATGGTTTAATCCGGCACTGGAAGAATTCAATAAAGGAGACGTACTCAACAGAAGTGACATTGTTGTATCGAATCCTCGACTTCATGACACCATCTGCCTCTGGAAAGACGGGTGCTTTTTTGCGATACTCTCCAGGCATGCCACTGAGAGCTCTTTACTAAAAACAGGAGCTTCTTGGAAATCACTGCAAGATATCAACCTCGTGCAGTTGTTGTTACAAGTGCGATCCATAACTTCGCACAGTTTACTACAAACAAACTGTAACTTGTTTTCATTTTAAATGTGTATTCGATCTGTGTCGCTGAAACATGCAAGTCTCTTCGTCCAACTTATTTTATGGCAAAATGTTCGTTTGAGAAATCTTTATATCGCTGCTCCGGAAGTATGACACAACTGCAAAAATTGAAGATTCGATTTAACTCTTCTATGAGAGTAGTTTATAGACATTGTGAATTATTATTACAACTTTTAAGTTATTTCAATTTATAAAATAATAAATACCAGCCTCGATTTATATTATGTCGATTTACAAACATCTAGTAAATGCATTTTTGAGCCCGCCGACACGATAAAGTCAATTTCACAAAATTTTACAGTTGCGTCATTATACTTCCGGAGCAGCGATATGTACTAGCTCGTTAGATATTTTTTATTCTCGAAACAGTAAACTTTGTTCAAGTATTATTCGTGAGTGTAGTATGTGGAACTATGGGCGAAGAATTGTTGTGAAATGGAATTACCAATTCTCCTATCTTTATGTCTGTTATATAACCATTTTACTATGTAGTTGATGCGTATAGAAGATAAAAATAATATTCTACACTACACAGACCTTTAAACGACTGTCAAGATTAGGAATACGTAGTAATTAGATTTATCATCTAAATTCTAATACATTGTAATCATTATTATTTAATCAATCAGATATTAGATTGTTTATTCAACATACAAGGTGATTCTGGGAACTGGGACAAATTACTGCTCTTTTTTAAATAAAAATAGAAAAAAAAACGATAGAGGAGAAAACTAACTTCCTATGACGTTATTTTTTATGAGGATGCACCGATGCACCCGCCAGGTACATTTGCACTTTATTCTTCAATGCAACCGAATATTTTTCGTTAAACCCATCGATTCCTTTTATTATCCTACGTATGAAAGTACTATGTCAATGCTTCGCAAGATATTTGCTTCAGAAACGTACTTTACTGCAAGAAGTATTGAAACTTTCGATGAACTGTAGAAACTAATGCCGTATTTACTCTGACACAAAATTGTTTTATTCGTAGGTTAATGAAAGTGATAAGAATGAAGTCCAGTTGCACCTAGCGGGTGCATCGATGCATCCATATAAAAAATAAGTTCATATTTTTTTCTATCTTTACTGAAAGAAGACCAGTAACTTTAAGCGACTCCCGATTTTTGTTCAACTGAAAAATCTCGACTCGAAGATAATCGTAAATATATCTGAATTAAAAACCTAATTGAAATTATATCCTCGATTCGATCGCACACGTAGTCGCTGGTCATTGAAACCTATCGATCGCTTGTATCGCTCGGACGTGTAATCTGACGATATCTCATTCTCCTCCATCGTGTTATAAAATGTTGAAAGGTCAACAATGTGACGCAAAATTTTGTTGATGGCGAACAACTTTCGACTCTCGAGGATGCTCTGCGCGAAATCAGCGATATATTCACGAATCAGGAACGCCCCCCGAACACGTTATGGAATAAATTAATCAGAAATTACTATTAATTCACACTTTGATGTCCAACTTCTAATCAACATATTCACGATTACGAGGAAATGATTGTAAAAAGTTCACCAAAGAAAGAATTCTTAATTCGCGATTTACGCTAGCAATCGATGTTTTTATAGAGCCCGATTCAAACGAACAGATCTCTTACATGATTTCCATAAGGTAAACAGTGCTGACTAACGAAACTTAACAACCGCCGAGGGTGGAGAGTCCGCCAATGAATTGATGTTAAAAGTGCCTCGTACGTTTCATCGCCGATGCGTACGGCGTTATCCGCGAGCATATTTGCACGAGGAATTTTTTCCAAATCGGGAAATCGAGATGTTCAATTTCTTATCTCGGTGAGATGAAATATTTTAAAATATTTTTTGCTGGTTCGCAATCGTGACAAGCTCACGAATGATAACGCGTCTCTTTCCTCGATAAAGAAATGCAATTCAAATAGAATGAAGAACTTTCTAGTGGAAGATCGATTACAATAGAAATCCATTTTATACACGGATGTCGCAATCGAAGATTTTTCAGAAGAAGTTATCTACACTGTACTCGACGTTACCGCGCCGCTAAAAATCTATGTTCGCTCGAACTCTGCATCCGGGGAGCTTCGAAAATCCTGATAACTCTATGCGAAAAGGTAGTGCGCGTGTTAGAGCTCCGAACACGGGATACAAAGGCGCGAGCAGAGCATAGTCTCAGACAAAGCAAATATGTTATCAGCGTACATACAAGATAAACGGCTTGATAAGAACAGATAATAACGGAACCTATGTACGTTCCCTGATAAAATAGAGGTAATGGTGCGTCGGCGAAAGGGTTACTCCAAGTCTAAAACACATCATTCACGTGGAAAATCAATGATTCAGAACGCTGCGGAGTCTCCGGTGGATTAATCGAAAATTCCAACTTTCATTTTATCACCGAAAATTTACGTTCCCTTTCTTAGCAAGCTTATTCGGATATGAATTTTCTGGATATTATAAGTTTAAATGTTAATTATCTTGCTTCTTCTTGCTCTAACATTCGCCAGAAAAAAGTATGATTAAAATCGACACCTTGTTAGTATTATTCGCCAGGCTTGCATCACAAATGCAAATCATTCATATTGTTATCCATATTGTACTTAATCCATTATACATTCCATCGCATCCAGACTTAAAAATTCTTTTGTGTTTACTGCATTTTTCACATTGACGTGTCCCTTGTTATTTTCAATGGGCATACCTCATCAAATTGTATATGCAGTTATTTATTACAATCTACATGTATAGTATGCTGAATGTGGTATACATTTCATCGCGTCCAGACTTGAAAATTCCTTTGTAATTACTACGTTTTTCAAATTGACGTCAGCCTTGCTATTTTCAATGGACATACCTCAAATTGTACATACAGATTATTTATTACAATCTATAGTATGCTGAATGTGGTATACATTCCATCACGTCCAGACTTGAAAATTCCTTTGTAATTACTACGTTTTTCAAATTGACGTCTGCCTTGCTATTTTCAATGGACATACCTCAAATCGTACATACTGATTATTTATTACAATCTATAGTATGCTGAATGTGGTATACATTTCATCGCGTCCAGACTTGAAAATTCGTTTGTAATTACTACGTTTTTCAAATTGATGTCTGCCTTGCTATTTTCAATGGACATACCTCAAATCGTACATACAGATTATTTATTACAATCTATAGTATGCTGAATGTGGTACACTTTTCATCGCGTCCAGACTTGAAAATTCCTTTGTAATTACTACGTTTTTCAAATTGACGTCTACCTTGCTATTTTCAATGGACATACCTCAAATTGTACATACAGATTATTTATTACAATCTATAGTATGTTGAATGTGGTATACATTTCATCGCGTCCACGCATGAAAATTCCTGTGTAATTACTTCGTTTTTCAAATTGACGTCTACCTTGCTATTTTCAATGGACATACCTCAAATCGTACATACAGATTATTTATTACAATCTATGGTATGTTGAATGTGATATACATTGCATCACGTCCAGACTTGAAAATTCCTTTGTAATTACTACGTTTTTCAAATTGACGTCTGCCTTGCTATTTTCAATGGACATACCTCAAATCGTACATACAGATTATTTATTACAATCTATAGTATGCTGAATGTGGTATACATTCCATCGCGTCCAGACTTGAAAATTCTTTTGTCATTACTACGTTTTTCAAACTGACGTCTGCCTTGCTATTTTCAATGGACATACCTCAAATCGTACATACAGATTATTTATTACAATTTATAGTATGCTGAATGTGGTATACATTTCATCGCGTCCAGACTTGAAAATTCCTTTGTAATTACTACGTTTTTCAAATTGACGTCTGCCTTGCTATTTTCAATGGACATACCTCAAATCGTACATACAGATTATTTATTACAATCTATAGTATGCTGAATGTGATATACATTGCATCACGTCCAGACTTGAAAATTCCTTTGTAATTACTACGTTTTTCAAATTGACGTCTACCTTGCTATTTTCAATGGACATACCTCAAATCGTACATGCAGATTATCACAATCTATGTATATGTATAGTATGCTGAATGTGACATGCACTTTATCGTATAAAGGCTTAAGAATTGCTTTTTATTTTCAAAAATTAACACCAAGCTTGCTGTTACCAATGGCCATATGTTTACATCGTAAAGGCGGATTGTTTATTATTAGTAGACCGCGGATCTTTATGCAAAATAACATTTCTACACGTCAATTACAAGCTATAGGAGCTAAGTAAAAATTTATTTTCCTCATTAATGATTTTTATGTGTTCAAAATAGTATATCGGCATTGTTAAACTCTTTTAATCTTTTTCCTGTTTTGAATTACACTTGCTCATTTTTGTCGTAAATGCATAAAATCCGCAGTCTAATTAATGCGGATCATTACGCATTTACAGCTTTTGAAAGTTTGCAAAACAGGATAGAATTTTTATTTATTCCAGATCTGCAAAGGCTACTACCACTGGAAATAAGATTCTGGTTTATTGCACTTTCTCGAAGTTCGTCTACAAAAATTGAAAATTGCATGATAGTTATTGCAGTCTATTTATTATGATGTGCTTGATGTATACTTTATTGTATTCAGACTTCAAAATTATTTGTTACAACAAAGAATAGTGCGTCACGCTTGCTCCGAAATTTTCCTAATTTTATTATCACGATCCCGATAAACTATTCCGGGTGACACGGTAGGATGGGTTCAAGAGATTCGAGTGGAGATTACTTGTTGCATCTGTCGCCATTAATTCTATCGACACGGTGCGGTGTTGCGTTGCGTAAGCGACAATTACGATACAAAAACATTTATGCGACGAAACGGGAACGCTGCGTTCAAAAGGTAGCAACAGTCCGTTTCGAGAACTGTCTAGAATATCGACTTCTCCAAGCAAGATAAAATAGCACATTGATCTTCGCTGTAGCTTTCACTATGTTGCTATTTTGTCAATCGACAATGAGCGAAGCATTGCAAGACTATTCGCGGAATTAAAATAGGCTAACCTAAGGTGCACTTGCAGTTTTATTAATATTTTTCAGATTTACCTTGGTACCTGTATGATGCAATTTTCCATTTTTAACATAGACTCGAATCATTCTTTGAATAATCGAACATTTTTGTTCCGACCATTTTTGTTTTTGTTTTGAAAAGATTTTAACACTAGAAAGACTGAAACTGAATATATACTATATACCTGTATTGCCCAAAAGCAGTCAAAATGACTGCATTGTGAAAGAATTACTAATGTGTAAAGAAATTTGTTTAAAATTAATTTCTATTATTTTTTATATTATTTACAGTTATATAATAAGTTATTAATGAATATTAACAACAAAAAAATTTACTTCACTAGGAAAAAAAATAATGCCGCTGCCCGGCCGCGCGCTGTAACTTGTCCGCGACCATACTAATACTTATTGAGCAACCGCAACTTATCAAATATACGCCCAAATCGACAATTTATCATGTACTGTTATTCCGATACAGAGCCGACTGGTCATATAAGAAATTTACTCAATTCAATAATAAGAGTCATTTGATTATTTAATTTTTTGGCAATTTTTAAACTTTTGGGCAATATAAGTATAACACGTATATATACAGGAAATGAAGGAGGGGCGAGGTAACTACAATTATTAATAAACGCATTGATATGTTGTACAAAAAGTCACAAAATTCTAAGAAGCTGTGTCATTATACATATACATAATTGTTTTTCTAATTGAAATTGAAAAGCAGTCAAAATGACTTCCTTAGGCAATCTAGTGTTAATTGCACATTTTCGAGGTTCTTTTCTTGTAGGATCATTCCCCTTTCCGGCTTTTACCGGTCACCGGTCCCTTTGCACCAGAGCCGCCAGATTAAGACTCGTGTCCCCACTCTACCGTCCTCTTCTACGTAGTTCGTAGTCACGTGACGCATACCGCCTCTGTCGTGCATGTGTCCGGTACTGGCAGAGAGAGGATAACTTTCTCTCCCCGCATTTGTGCTCCCTCATCTGGCGACTCTGCTTTGCACGCGGTGTCGCCAGAATCGACCTGAAGTTTCATGGACCAGTTGGTCGATTTTTCCTCTCCTCCTTTTCCCCTTCCACTATCCCATTCCAGCACCAGAGTTGGGCAAAAATTCGACCGACGATTGACGACTAAATTTCTACTTCAATCGTTAATCGCAATTAACAATTAATGTCCTCGTTTAATCGTTAATTATGGTTAACGATTAAATACTGATTGATCGTTATTTGCGGATAAGATTAAATACTTATTAATCGTTAATTGCGGTTGACGATTAAATTTCTACTTCAGTCGTTAATCGCGACTAACGATTATCAATCGTCAATCGGTTGACCGATTAAATGCCCAACACTGTCCAGCACCCCATTCCAGCACCATGAGCATACTCCAACATCCCACATTAAGGGGGTAGTATACCCTCGATTTGTAACTAGAAAATTACTAGAATCTTACTAGAAAAATGGGTCGAAACTATGGGTTTGCGCGGTTTCGCTTAATGTCCTTATAAGAGCAAATTTTGTGCTGATTAAGGGCTCATTCGAAAGAGGAAGGTTCACCGCATGGTGCTTTGGTCATCATAGCAGTCAAAAAGTCTTTTAGAGACAGAAAAATGCATTCAAACCTGCGGGTTTTTCTTCCTAGATTTTTACTCTACTTTGGACACTAATATTATTAGATATAAACATAATCTCGTTAACATCATGACCATGCGGTGAACCCTTTCGAATGAGCCCTCAATCAGCACAAAATTTGCTCGTATAAGGACATTAGGCGAAACCGCGCAAACCCATGTTTCGACCCATTTTTCTAATAAGATTCTAGGTATTTTCTAGTTACAAATCTGTAAACTGGTGACGTATTAATCTGATCTTCAGAGAGGGGGTTAAACCTGTCCCCTTCGGTGCAGTCAGATGGCATCCAAAGGGATGCCATTCACTCTCCTGCTTTTCCCCGTCCACTATCCCATTCCAGCACCATGAGCACACTCCAACGTCCCCCACTAATTGTAAGACCGTAGACCACGGTGCCCGTGCCGTAGACTGGTCTGGTTATCAGAGGGGGGGGGGGGGGGGTGAAACTGTACTCCCTCGATTTCCCCGTTCTGGCTGCACTGGTTCCCTTCGATTTCCTCGATCTGGCGGCACTGTTTGCACGCCTTTCGTGGCGACGATCGCCGATTTACGAAATCCTCACTTTTACTGTTATTGACACTAGGACTGCGGCCGATTATGTCGTATCAGTGTTGACGGTGACCAATAATGGTTCCCGGTAGAGATTGATATTCGAGCTGGTTGATTTCACAAGAAATCAGCTAACCATCGTGCGACGAATCGGTCATCCAGTTCGTACAGGGAATCGATCAGATCGATATATGTAATTCCGACTATGGAGAACGCCTACTGATACTGTTTTTCGAAGGACATTGCTTTATAATAGACATCCAACGCACGCCAACGGAATCTCTTCTAGGAGATGGTATAAGTTGATGTTGATATCGCATAAGGAGAACTCACACAAGCACATCGACATTCTTGTTATCCATCTGACGCTTCTATTCCCTTCAAAGATTATCGATAGTAACGCCAGTCTAATTAAAATCGTTTCAGATTTCCTGTTTTATCATCACTGAAATCGTAAAGGCGTCTTTCCAATAACATTTCTTTTCATTGGATATATTCTTACCATTTTTATTCGACATTAATTCTGGCCACTTTGTCGAACAGTAAATTGTGTGTTGAGTAACGAAGGTCTACAATTCTATTTACAGTTATCTAGAATTGAAATATGTAAACATTAATTAACCCCTTGCCTTACGCTATCGTGTCTGACTCGTGAATGAAGATTCTGAACAAGTTCTAATAAAAATGTATGTTAATAATTTCCTTCAAACCGAAATAAAATTCTATTTTGGTTTTGTCGATGTACGGTTATTGGGGAACATATAGGAATACAATTTAGGCCTCGTACAGACTAGAACATTTCGACGAACTGCGCCGCGAACCGCGCATTTCGACGAACATTTTGACGAACATTTCGACGAATATTTCGACGAACGGTGCCGCGAACGCCGCCGCGCGCATTTCGGCGCGAAAATTAAATTGTTCTTCTATGATATTCCTCCTTCGATACCATTTAAATTATGCCAAAAATATCTTTTTGTGCCATTAAAAATAAAGGAGATATTTAATCACTAGGACAATCACTAGGCAATCAATGTACAGTAAAAATGAACAAATGAATATTTAAAACGATTGTAGACTTACTGCCATAGTGGATATGCTTAAATACTCTTTTTAAACAATTTTTGAT
Source organism: Lasioglossum oenotherae (assembly GCA_028455765.1). Classification (NCBI taxonomy): domain Eukaryota; kingdom Metazoa; phylum Arthropoda; class Insecta; order Hymenoptera; family Halictidae; genus Lasioglossum; species Lasioglossum oenotherae. Next base: position 4,353,774 of record CM052283.1, on the reverse strand, counting down.
CACGTTGTCAAGCTGTCCACTGTATGAAGATTAAGTAAATTCTAAATAGTTTATTGGAGAGAGAGAAGCACTGGTTTAGTGTTTAAAACGGAGAATGACGCAGATAATTCGATAGCACTATAGATTTGATCGAATCACTTGCAGTGAACAGTGAATAGTAATATCATTCGTATATAGTAATAAACATCGCTTAGGAAACCGGTAAGAAAGAAATACGATTACTTATCGCTGAAGGATCGAATTTCTTAACGTTTTCGTATTGAATAGCTGACTTCGGTGGTCGCGTTACATAATTGTAGTCAGGCTTCTACACGTACACTGGAAAATTATGTTGTCCGTTTAGGTCTAGAATAACTGCAAAAATGAATCGTGGACAGTTCTGTATACAGCGAGAATTATTTGGAGAACTCTTCAATCGATACAAATCATTCTTGTCGGAGAAGGTTCTAAACATTGCTATACAAGAAATGAAATTATAAACACTTGATTTTATCAATGGGTAGTAGACTGCGGATGTTTCTGCATTTATGGGTTCTAAAAATTTTCAAAAAATGCCAGAACTTAAAATTCCACAAAATTTAATACTGTAGCATGTATAGAATAATCTAGAAGAAATTCGGAATCGACAAGCT
>CM052283.1:4234898-4339692 GCA_028455765.1 Lasioglossum oenotherae | reverse complement strand
ATTTATATTATTCTACGTTATTCAATACAATCTATCATGAAAAGATTTGATATAACATTTGATTAGACAATACTTATCCTTTCTACTCTGTGAACATTCTTATTAAAGTTTAAAGAAACTTGTAGTTCGAAGATTTAACTGTTTAGCAACATTTATATTATTCTACGTTATTCAATACAATCTAATGAAAAGATTTGATATAACATTTGATTAGACACTACTTATCCTTTCTACTCTGTGAACATTTTTATTAAAGCTTAAAGAAACTTGTAGTTCGAAGATTTAACTTTTTAGCAACATTTATATTATTCTACGTTATTCAATACAATCTAATGAAAAGATTTGATGTAACATTTGATTAGACACTACTTATCCTTCCTACTCTGTGAACAATCTTATTAAAGTTGAAAGAAACTCGTTGTTCGAAGATTTATCTTTTTATCAGCACGCGTTGAACATGAACTATTCTTCGCCACTTGTTCATTTCGTTACACAGTTGTAAAACATTATTATTATTCAACTTTCAAATAGACACTTCCGCATAAAGTTGATTCTCACACGTTCACGTTCGTAGGAGGTGATTTGTCGAACAATGGGAAAACGTTGGATTACTCGGAGAACGAAATTGTTTGGACAGCTGTACAACAGAAGGTTTCAGATTCATAGTAAATGTTGTTTTACCTGCCCACGCGACTATACACGCGACACCGAGTGACACCATCAAGAAACTGCTCTTGGCCATGACTAACAGAGTTCTGGCTTCCCCACGACTATCCTCCGCCCTTTTTCAACAAGTACGAACGACCTTGAACTCCTTATTGATATTCGTCGTGTGTCCATTTGCGCAATACTTCTCGATGAATAGAGTCGCAATCACGCGGTGACTCGTCCGCACGAGAAGAAATGTGATTTTCGGGGAGAAACGATTTTACACGGTGCACTCGCGCCGACTTGCATTCTTTTCAACAATATTGACGCGCCACCACATTAACCTCGGTGCAACAAATTTTTTCTGCACGTTTTAACAATAACAAACTCGAAGAAGTACTCGAGACAAAACGAAATAGAAAACTTCAGTTCCTAAGAATGAGAAATCAGAAAATTACTAACAATAATAGTCTAAAAAGAAATTTCACAATAAAATTATGCATTGCTATTTTATTAACAAACTAAAAACACTGTTCTACATGAAGAACCAAATTTATGGATACGCAGTTTTATTTATGCTAACAGCTTCTGTTTGCATCTTATCTATGTCAATGTCGAATAATCTTACTCATTCGATTGTCCGTAAAGAAACATGTGCATGCATAAATTGTGTGATTTTATTGTAATATTCGTAAAATTAGTGTAAACAAATCCAATTGTAAATTTTCATCACAATTTTCTTCTTTACTGAACTAATTGATGTACAGCGAATTGTACAAGTGTTTATAAAATTTTGAGAGAAAAACACATTCCAATATTTAAAACATTAAATCACCATTAACCTCTGGTAAGTACTTGTTAATTCTTCACGACATTAATGTAGTATTCGATGTCGCAACTGCGGAGCATCACTTCCGTTTCCGTTATAATGTCAATGGCATTCCCTTGAAATTCCTTTCCACCTTGTTATGCTGCTTCCTTCGTTTACTAGCTAATTATTTTCCTCGTTGATTTCCTTTATATTATTTTTCAGTGCTTTCCTCTTCGTTTGTCGAATGATTTTCTAATTTCTCTGACACGTCCGTTGCTTTCTCGAGTTGTGTTGTGTTCGAATGAAATATAGACTGCACTTCTTTGTTAGTATTTTCATTCGAGTCTAATTTCGCAAGAGAATTAACGGGTTCGGGAGGTTTTACGACTTCCGCATTAGTTACTTGCGTCGGTTTTATTTTATTTTCATTCGAAAGAATGCTCAATGGATGTGTTTCTTTTTCGCTATTCGGAATATCGATGATTATCGGATCGAATTTATCGGACGGTAAGTCCACAATGTTTTCAAGCTCTATTTTCGAATGATCACTTGGTGTTGGGCCAGATGGAGATGCGCAAGATGTTGCTTTAGGCGCTGTGCAGAAAATTTCACCAGTTTCGAATGTTTTAGTGGAAATCTTGCGATAAAGAACATTTTTTTTATATGAATATTATCGAGGTATCTTCTAATTTATATTTTTACTTGAACATTTTCATTTACTCATTGACGTTGTTCATTATTCTAAATTAACTTTCATTCGTAATAGATCTGTTCAACATTTGGCCAGGTCCCTCACTCCTTCATTCGGCGAAGGTGGGAGAGAGACTGGTGGGGACCGTGTAGTTCGCGACGAAGAAGTTGGACAGGCTTGACTTATATAATAAGTAGACAGCGGATCTTTATGCAAAATATATATTATCTAAGCGAATTGTAACAAACTTGAGCGAAATAGAAATTTTTATTCTTTCTTAATATGTTTAATAGTTCCAAAGTAATATAACAGTATTTTGAAATTCGTCCAATGTTTTCACTGTTTTCAATTACACCTACTCATTATTGCCATAAAATAAATGCATAAAATCAGCTGTCTAATTAAATAACACTCATTATATTGTAGGTTCTTTTTTAAAAATTATGATCAAACTTTTAGAGTGTTCTTTGTATGCCATCGTTACCTTCAGTGAGATCTGTCAGCAATTTCAGTATTTTTTCCTGGTTCTCCTTTATTGTTTCGGCTTTGTTCATTAACACCGTCATCTCGTTAGTATCGTCTTTGAACAAATTACTAAACGGGAATGTCGAGATTGGCCCCAACCAGAAACGATGAGAATGTGGTTCCCCAAGGAAGTCTAATCCAAATGACCTTGAGTTTCTAACTAACTCGCTGTTAATTGTGACATCATGACCCGATAGTGGTTTACCTAAAACAAATGTATGTATGTAAATACTCATATCTTGAAAAATATTAAACTCCATATCATTATGTACGTGCAATTATTTTTTAAGAAACAGGCAGTTATAAAACAAACTGTTCATTGCTCGCAAAAAATATCGAAAAGCGTGTAATGGAATAATGTAAAAGTATATGTGTATAATAGTATAAGTGTAAAATTGTAAGTGTATAAAAGTACTATATAAATATACTATATAAAATACTATATATAATATAATATATATAATAATAATATAATATATAATAATAATATAATATTATATATATATAATACTATATAAAATACTATATAAATATTATACTATATAAGTTTACTATATAAAAGTATATAAGTGTATAAAACTATAAATGAATAAGTCACTAACAGCGTTAACTAACTCGGCAAAGAATAAAACGATACATAAAAGCGCGAACGGGGAATTTTGTTCGTGGCAGTAGATGATCTCAGATTTTCGAGTACTATTGTGTATACAATTTGTTGTCCATAAATAATGTTATGTCACTCACGGATGTGAATTATCTTAAACTTTTTATACCGCTTTTTTACGTAGAACACCAACGTCATCACATTCAAAGTTTTTTTTCTGCGAATCAAACGGATTTCTCGCCGAATTCAAGTTACGACAGGCACATGTATAATTTCGTTTTTTTTTGTGTCAGATTCAGCGAGCAAACCGACGAAGTATAAGACACTAATAATAAAACACTTTTTTAAAAATTGTCTGAATATATTTTCATTATATTTCAATTTTTTCTTTAGCACGAATATATTAATATATATTAATATATGATTTAAAGATTATATTTATTTATACTGAATATATATGAGAGATACACATATTGTTTAATCGTGCACTTGACCCTCAACCTTTCCTTTGACACTAAACCGATCACTGCCGGTCAAATGACCGGTTTCATATTTTTCATTTCACAATTATTGAAACTATGAAGTTGGTTACATGAAAATTGATTCGATAGATTTTTTACTCAGGCACATATTGCAACAAAAATTGCACAGAATCTAAATAAATAGCGCCTTGTAATTTTTATAAAGCTAATTGTAAGACATTTTAGTCGCTTTTAGTGCTCGGTAGGTTCAGCGTTAAATTATATTGAGTTGGAAAGAAAGTTCGTAGCGTTATCAAATTAAGAATCTAAGATAAAATTAAGGTATTTATTCATATGTTTATTCGATAAAACGAGAAGTTACCTCAAAAATGGCAAAAAGTAATAGATGTTATTGAATAAATTGAATAAAATTGAATAAATCTATGAATAAATATCTGAATTTTAGCTTTCAATTTTAATTTACAAACGCTACGAACTTTCGTTCCAACCCAATATTACTCTTTATGTGATCATTATAAATTCGATGTTCGTTACTTCGATGTTCATTACCCATGTCGGAAACTATTTACCATAGCACTTAATATACACACTTCCTGTAGTGTACTACAGTGTAATGTTATCTGAAAAATCTGTGCGTCATTAAATATCCGTGAACTGTCGGGCAGTTGTAAAAAAAACAGCATTTAATCATAGGAACGTCTGATCGATCATAACATAATCGTTGCTACGTTAGCTTATTAAATGATGCACATGAATTTCTCGGTTTTAAACAATTACGCGAATGATTCACATTGCTCGTTCTTTAGAAGCATATTATTCATTGTTACGTCACTGCATTGTACATATTTTCAGCAAAACTATTGCATTTCAATGTATTCGAACATTTCTACGCTCAACTCTTTTTTCACGCGGAAAATAGGTTCCCCAAAAAATCTACATACAATAGAATGGGAGATTTGCTCCACAAGTTGTTCAAAAAACGTGTGAGATTAGTAAAGAAACATATTTCACTCGAAAAGCCATGTAAAAAAAAGAGTGACATGTGAAAATTGGTATGTAAATACAATGGACAGTTTCATTTGGACATTGAAGTACTACAAATCATTTATAGCCGTACATCGAAGTTTCTAATATACGTAAAATAATATTGCGATTATCCATCGCAGAAGAAAATATGTAAAAGTTACCTTTAGCGTCGTGCAGCGATAGGAAAAGGACCATAAGCGTTAAAATTCCTGTTTCCGACATGATGGTCTTCCTTAGTCCCACGTATTTAAGTTGTCACACGTAAACAAAACCCGCACTGAACATTCCATCTTCAACGTTCGATTTATATACCAGAAAACCCTAAAGTAACATGGCGACAACAACACGCAGGCTATTAGAGGTCGCGTTAACGAAGCTTTCCAAATGAGAATCTTATCTCTAGAAAAACTGTACATGCAAACATTTAGCAGCATATCCTTCTGCCCTTCTATCATCAGGGTTTCGTAAAATTTCACAGATTACACGATAAGCCCAAACAGGTAGCAAAGCAAAACCCCTCACGTTGGGCAAAAATTTAGAATTTTTAGGACCTTAAATAAGTTCTCGCTGTTTCTTCAAAGATGGTAGTAGCAGCACCCCGTTCGTGGAATTTCGAATGGTAACACACATGCGAGGCAGTAGTGTATCTAACCTTAAATTTCAGTGTATGGTAGTTCACTTTAGTGTAAACAAAGTAATTTTTTCTTAGTTCTGAAAATGTCTACTTTCGTGCCGAATAAAGTGTATTTGCGGGGAATTTTATTGCACTACTTTATTCAAAAGAAATCTGCAGCTGTAGCACATCGAATTCTTGTTGAGACTTATGGCGACAATGCTTTGTCGGATACGACATGCAGAGACTGGTTTCGACGCTTCGAAAATAATGAATTTGAACTTGAGGATAAAGAACGTTCTGGCGCACCGAAAAAATTTGAAGACGAAAAGTTGGAGGAATTACTCGAATATACTATACTATATATATTATACTTTGAATGAAATGTTTTTGTTCCTTATAATTTAAATAAATCTTTTATTTTGTAAAAAAAACAGCGAGAACTTATTCAAGGTCCTAATATTTGCATAAAATTTTCGAATGAAGTGGGTTCTTTCCAAGTGGGTTTTAAACCCACTTCATTCGAAATTGTTATTTAACACTAAAACTACCGAATGGGTCAAAATGACTGGTTCCAGATTTTTTCTTCTAGAAATATTAATATTAGAAACGTTTTTCTGTGAATTTTTTTTTGGTGAACTTCTTCGCTGAAGCACATTTAAACGAAACTCAAACGAACTCTAAATAATGCACAACACGACAGGTTAATATAAGCGTGGCAATAAAAAAGAGCACAGTAATTTGTAAATAATTTGTACTGCATAGAGATGTGCAACTGAATTACAACCGCGAAGGCCGCTGCTAAAATAAATATTGGCAGGGAACATGTTAAAGAAAGCCGTACAACGAAGAGAGCTTGGTGAAACCGGAAGATAACTGTTCATTTCTTTCATGGCCCCTGCAAAAGCCTGACGAAGTTGGCTGTCCACAGCGAGTCTCACAATCAACTCGCCAATAACCAGCAGCGATTCGTCAACAAGGCTGTTTATTAATCCACAAGAATTTCTGCATCGTATACGTTACTCGGCAAAATTAATGAAAAAAAAAAAAAATTAAAACAAATGATCTGCGTTGCGAATTTCCAGCAGCATTGCTGCTAGATAAGTTCCGTCGACTGTCGACGTCCGAATGACGCCGTCTGGGGAATACCCACTTGCGAAAGTTGATTACCTTCTGCGTATTAATCCGAAGAGGCTTTGGACAGCCGCTCGTTCCGTTTCACGAAGGCGTTTATTGTCTCTGAAACCAAGGTACATCTGCCTCTCGGGTTCAATGTCAAGACGCGCAACCTACTCGTGGCTTAGGTATACTATACGCAACACACACACACAGGCGCGAATCGAGGAACAACCATTCTCGTCCATTGTTTCTGCTTATGAAACGATCGTCGCGATACTTCCTTTTGTTCCCCGATCAACGATTTGATTTTTTCATGATACCGCCCTTGTCTTTCGGCAATTGTCTGGTGAGCGCGAATCAAGATATACTAATGTGCTACCATAAGGTAGTAGTTTCAAGGTCATCGCGGTGAGCATAATGTGGGAATTCTGTTCGCAATCGCCACGCGCACAAATTTCAATCTGCGTCCTCGCTGAGAACGGAACCAACAAATTTTCGTCGACTTCAGATTTCAAGACGAGTAGACTCGTTTCCAGGATTGCAAGGCTGCGGGATCCGCCTTCTCATTTCTCGATAATACGAAAATCAGTACTCAAAAACGCTAGATAAAAGATCGATCTAGAACGCTATCTCCCTCAAAAGTCCTATTTTTTTATTACCACGCTTATATTAACTGGCCGTGTTGTTGTTGTATCCGTCAAATCTTGTAATCGAACTTTAACCCATTGCGGTCGGAGCTATTTTAACTCGAAAACTAAACATTTCTTCCGACCTAAAATATTGCCATTTTTTATGAGATTTTAAATTTGGTGGATATGAAATTGATATCACAGTTTATGAAATAATTAAATGTTCAGTAATTGATTATATACCTACATATCTAATAATGTAAACAATATTTTCAATAATGGTACAGCAACTTTTAATGGCGCCTCAGAGGCGCCACTCGACCGCTAAGGGTTAAACATCTTCCCATAGTTCAATCTTGCTGAAATTTTGTATACGCACTTGCTTCCGATGACAATAAAAGTAGAAAATAAAATGTATAAAGACTTTTTAAAAACCACGCTTATATTAAAATGCACTAGAAAAGAGAAAATAATTTTTTTTTCCTGGTTCTCCATAAAATACCGAATCCAGTGAAATGATTAATAATATTTTTCCCCAAAATGTTCAGCAATCAGTTTAAAATTTCTTCCGTTATAAAATTAGTGAATAGATAGAAAAATTTAATATAAATTTAAACAAAATCATGGCATTAGTGACTATAAATAAAAGCGTGGAGCACTAAACTATATTGGCGTAATCTTCGTGGCCGCTCCACGCTTTTGTTTATAGTCACTGATGTCATGATTTTATTTAAATTTATATTGAATTTTTCTATCTATTCCGACACTAATTTTATAACAGAAGAAATTTTGAACTAATTGCTTGAAATTTTGGGGAAAAACATCATTAATCATTTAACTGGATTCGGTATATTATGGAGAACCAGGAAAAAAATTAGTTTCTCCTTTCTAGTGCATTTTAATATAAGCGTAATTGTTAAAAAGCTTTTTTTTATATTATATTTCGTCTACGAGGCGTAATTTGCATTATTAGGCAGTATGTAGCTATGAAAATAGCTGATGCGCAGTTGTATGCTTCCAAATTACGCCTCGTAAACGATAAATAGGATTTTTGAGGGAGATAGCACCCTAGATCGATCTTGTATCTAGCGTTTTTTACTACTGAAAACCCCCATATTTATATTATCGTGAAATGAGAAGGCGAATTCCGCTCCCTTGTAAGTCTGGAAAAGGGAGTCTACCCCCTTTTAAACATTTTATGGAGAAGCGAAATGTCATTCGAAAATGACAAGCATAGTAAATGAGAGAAGCGACTCGAAAACAGCAAATGTGTGCCCATAATTATGAAACAGATCTATGTGAAAATTTCAGAAAAATGAGTTTATCAGTTATTTCACATGACATTGTTTGAAACTAAATAAATTCGATGTCAGATAGTGCTTGTTATTTCAAAACTATTTTATTTATTCATTATTGCTTTAAACCGATGGGTTTATTTAGCAAGTACAATGTTACATGTAACTTTATAGAATTCGTTCAGTGTTAATATCCTTCTCCTCCAAATATCTCCAAACAAGAAATATATGACAGACTACTTTCATCATTATGGGCACATAAATTTTTCAGAAGGATATCTTGATTGTGACCTTGACTGTGACCTCTCCGAACTCTTCCGAATTCCAGCTACTTTTGTGCACATTTAAAAATACAATTCCACTGCGACAATGTTGACAATTTTGAGAGGTGTTCGCTGTTTTTATTTACAAACAGAGAAATGTATAGGTAAAATATTAAATTGTCTCATTTATTATAGTGATCATTCTGTATTCGTGATTGAAATAAATATATAAGAATATAAAATATATATAACCAATTTTTAAGGGATCTGTTTCACATCTTTACGAAAAAATACAAATGGTTGCGTTATTCTTTTATGGAGTTTTCCCAAAGGAGGAAAACATTTTGTGGAAATTGGTGTAATTCGCGGTGAATAATCGCGGTAATTGGTGAATTACACATCGGTGTAATTCGCGATATTTTGTTAAACACACAAAGGAACCGCAGTGTCAATGATTTCTACGAAAGGAGCAGAACATAGTGATTTGTCGATTGCAACCCAATAATCAACTAACCGCGGGCAGATCCTGATCGATTCATCGACAATTCATCATCGACGTTCTCTTGTTAATTGGAAAAAATGACGAATGAACTGTCTCGATTATTATTTATCGATTATCAGCTGCAACAGGATACATAAATAATATAAAAGTATATATCAGTGACATTACATATGCATAGTTTTACCAACGACAATAATAAATCTCGATTACACACTTGAATGTGATTAACAATTTTTGCTGATCTAGTTGTTTAAATTTCTTTATAATAGAAATGATACACGGTTCTTCGAATGATCAATGCAAATGCAAGAGATCACTGGGTGAAAGCGCAAATTCAACACAGTGGAAAATGATGCAACGCATTGCCAGTTTGCCAATATAATTTATTGAAGTTCGCGCCTTTCTTTCCTTTCGAATTTGTTTAAAATGCATATGCAAGGTATCGAAGTTGTTCCAATTTTAACCAATGTAAGCGCCAATTCTTTATTGTAATTTTCGAATTTTTCGAGTTCGTCTTTTTTGGTTGAAATGTGTAAAGTGTGTGAATATCTCCAATTTCAAAATTGCTGTCAATCAAAAATCCCATGGATTTGTTGATCCTTCGATCGCCTACGCTCAATTTCGAATGTCTCGGTCATTCGCATGACCCAAAAAGTAGTAGCTGATTGGTGGACGCTGTGATCGGGCTGGACAGGATCTCCAAGCGAACAACCAAACTCCAAAAAATATCTTCACTCCGTAATCATCTATGATATTTAAAGTGAACAAATGTTATCGTTGTTATTATAAAGTTATCAAAATAAAAATTGCGGAGTACAAAGCACAAGAGGAAAAAAAACCGGATTTTGGCTGACAATACAGATCAAAATCACTGGGTTGTTACGCAAGGATTTTGTTTTCCATTAAACATAAACAACTAAAAAACTATACCTCACTGTGGATGTAAGTTCATTCATATGTTACCTTCATGCAATTATCAAGTAAAGAAGACAGGATTTGCAAAATGATTCACTGTTGTTTGCGTTGGTATAATGTTCAGGATTTTTCCTTCGAAGGCAAACACTATGATGAAAACACTTATTCATCGTTATCTTGTAACATATATAACCTATAACGAGTAAGGAAACGTGAATACAAACACAAAAACCTTGCTAATATTGAATACACAAACTGAATTATAAAAGGACACATTCACAGGATGCAGTAGATTGCTTATTTAAATACGATGATCGAGTATTAGTAACTCCACAAAGTTTTCAAGAGACTGATTACAAAAAGTATAATATTTAGTTAATGAGTAGATACATATGGATGTGCTGTTGTATGTACAAGTTGTGTGACCGCAAAAGTATTTGTAGATTCAAGGATGTCAAGTTTTTTTTGATCAAAGTGCACCAGTTACCAACTTTTTAAATTGGCTGTACAACGAAGTTACGAATGATTCATTGCGACGGTCACGAATTGGACAATTTATTGATATTTCCTAATATACTAATATATTGATATGTATTAATATGTCAATACATTAATATTTATTAATATGCTGATATATTGATAATTACTAATATACTAATATATTGATATTTACTATAATGTATCTATATATATAATTACTAATATATCTATTATATCTGTATATCTATATTTACTAATGTATCTATAATTAGACTAATATATTTATATTTACTAATGTATCTATAATTACTAATATATTGATATTTACTAATGTATCTATAATTATTAATATATTGATATTTACTATAATGTATATATTTTTACTAATATATTCATATTTACTAATGTATCTATAATTACTAATATATTGATATGTACTATAATGTATCTATATTTACTAATATATTGATATTTACTATAATGTATCTATTTTTACTAATATATTGATATGTACTATAATGTATCTATTTTTACTAATATATTTATATTTACTAATGTATCTATAATTACTAATATATTGATATGTATTATAATGTATCAATATTTAATAATATATCTATTATATCTTTACTAATATTTATATCTATATTTACTAATGTCTCTATAATTACTAATATATTGATATTTACAATAATGTATCTATTTACTAATATATTGATATTTATTATAATGTATCTATTTTTACTAATATATTTATATTTACTATAATGTATCTATTTTTACTAATATATTTATATTTACTAATGTCTCTATAATTACTAATATATTGATATTTACAATAATGTATCTATTTACTAATATATTGATATTTATTTTAATGTATCTATTTTTACTAATATATTTATATTTACTATAATGTATCTATTTTTACTAATATATTTATATTTACTAATGTCTCTATAATTACTAATATATTGATATTTACAATAATGTATCTATTTACTAATATATTGATATTTACTATAATGTATCTATTTTTACTAATATATTTATATTTACTAACGTATCTGTAATTACTAATATATTTATATTTACTAATGTATCTATATTTTCAGTTGATTGAAGAAAATTGTGGGAGAAGAAAATGAATTATAGGTACCGCACTACATATTTTAGTGGCGGAGCTAATCGGTTTCCGTCGACATGCGGGGAACTTTGAATTCTGCAGTTTTGCGTTTCCGTGCAATTTTTCACACGTGCGGAAAGAAGCCGGTACCGGCGAATGCTATATAAGATGACGACGGTGCCAATTGAGACAGTCATTCCGGTAGAAACAGCGGCAGCGTCAGGACCATTCGAATTCCCGCGTTCGGTAGTGACACAACCAACTCTCTGGACAAATTTCGCTGTCTGTTTTCCACTGTTCCTAGACAATAATGGATACCAGGATCTTGACGTTACTCGTGATTATCAGCGTCGCGGGATCACTCGCGGAAGTTCGCGTGCCGTTCTACAGAGTTCGAAGAAGTGAGTAGTCGTTCAACAAACACAGACACGCGAACACACACCGCTTTGCTGTAACAGTCACCGATTCACAAATATACGAAACTCTTTCTGTTATTAACACGTGGATACACGGGATTGTTGCGCGTGGTAATTAGTGCGATGCAGACTGTCGAACTGGCTAATTGATTTGTTGGTCCAAGTGATTCGCAAACGTTAACACACTGACACTTTTACTGGAAGAAGACTCGCCGAAGTTCGAATGCACTCTGAGCCTCGTAGACTTAACGGTTGTTTTTTCGCGTGCATCATTGATGACTGCGCCGAGGACTTTGCAAACATTTACTGTAGACTTCCGTCTAACATAATCAAATATCGTAGAAAATCGTTGAAAATCAACGTAGCTCGGACAATGAAATTCAAACTGTCAACATAAAATTCTGATTTTGTGCACCTTGAAAATTAATCATTGGTTTAGCAAATCGGGCAGTCCGTTCCTGCGTGAATGATCACGATTGGTTTAATTATCTACAGTCAGGTGTTCGTGGAAGCCTCTTCATTGTCGTCGAAATGGTCGAATATTAATTTCCGATGAAATCCTCCTCCATTGCGTAAGCCAAGGATAATACGAATTATCTCCAACAATAAGTTACGCAACGGCCGCGCATTTAAAGCGGAAATTTCAGGATAATTGAGAAACCGGCGACGAAGCAGCCGTGAAATGTTCATAAATTATTGTTGATCCGAGAAGTGTAGGCGACTCGAATCCGACGGATACGCAAATACCGAGGAATGCTTGTATTCGGGAACAGGTCCGAGGCTGTTGCTTCGTTATTTACATATTCGGCTTTCTTCAATGGCAGGAGCGAGCGTCATTCGACGTTCTACGTCGAAGTCGACTCGAGAAATACTGCGATTTTGCTTCGGGCAATGCTTCTTCCAAGAATATCAGAATAGCCGTAATTATTACTAAGAATTTTGCTCAATTATAGGTTTTGCACTCGAAATTCATCCGTTTGCAAGTCAAATTGAACCTTCTGCTAATCAATTTCACCTTCGCAAATCGATTTCATCCATCAAGAATATTTAAAATTACAATAGTTATTTATTTAGAAAAATTGATTAACCAGAAAATGGCTAGAATGAATATACGTATCTACACACAGTTTTCATACATTGCAAAGTTAATCTTTATGCAAAATGAAAATTTTCTACCTGAATTGCAACGAACTGGAGTGAAATAGAAATTTATTTTCTCTCTTAATATGATTAATTGGTTGGAAATAATATAACAGGGTTTTTAAATTCTTCTAATGTTTTTACCGTTTTAATCTACACCTACTTATTTTTGCCATAAATGCATAAAATTCGCTGTTTACTCATAAATGCGTATAATCCGCTGGAATTCAACGACTAATTGAATTTTCTCGTCGATTAATCAAGATTCATTTGATTCGAATGAAATAAAGGAAAAGCGGAAGCGTTTGTGGGACTCTCCGGATGATTGAATGCGACAAAGTGTCAATAAAAGTGTCAGCAGGTAATAGATTCCGTCCGCATGTCACGTTTCCGTAAAATGGGTACAGACTATACAAATGCACGCGATTGTATATCGAGTTGGTGCATGCAAAGTAGCAAATCGGTAATCGATATTCTCTCACGTACGTGATATTAACTGGTCGTTTCTTTAGTGCGCTTCTCCCGATTCTATTTGCAAAACGTAATGCATGTTCCGATCAACAAGCGGCGATAATTCTTTGCGAGATTATTAACCGTGACCTCGTTTCGTTCTCGACCGTGACCCTTACCAAGATACTTTCCTTCGACTTCCTTTTTGCTCGAATTCTCCTCGCGCACTCGGCGACTACGAAATCGAGTGATCGAGATTTTTCTGCTATATCGAATGCACACTGTTTACATTTCCTGTGAACGTATAGTAGTTACATAATTACGAAAAACAGTTCATGTAATTTCAATGAAAACGAGAAAATGTTTCATAAGAGATTATTGATATTTCGAACGTACTCTTGATTCCGCGTAAATACATATTTTGGTCTGTGTTGCTGAGCTGTTAGAAAAATGTGTAATCTGACCGGAATTTTAACTTGAAAATTAAATTAAATTGAAATTGACAATTTCTTCTGACACAGAATAATTCCATTGCATGTGATTTCTTTTTCATTTTATCAAATATTAATTTTCTTTTCATTTATCAAATATGAACCACTTTTTGTTGATGTCACTTTTTGATTATTTTAGACTGCTATTTTTCGTCCAAAAAATTACCAGTTGTAGATGCATTTCCTCCCTATAAGATTCTAGGGTCAAGAATGTTAAAAAATTAATACAGCTTGGGAAAAACATTCTTTTTGTGGTGTATCATTTCCAGGCTCCAGCGAAAGAGGTTCTTAATATGGTACACCTTGAGTCCCTAATATGACACCTAGTGCCATATTCGGCACCCACACCGAGAATGTCAATAGCTATATCCATATTAGGGAACCCTTGGTGATGCCATATTGGGAACTCCACGTGGACTGATACTGATACTTCCTCGAAAAAGATACAATCGAAAATCTAACCACAAAAGTATTCAACACGTTACTTCAACTAGAATGTGACTTCTCCTTTACAAGACATAAGGTAGTGCCATAATAGGCGACTATACCATATTTGGGCGCTTTACCCTAGTAATTGATTAAATAACAACATATTTAATAATGTAAAATGTAAAGAATATATTGTCCGGTCATTTGTTCACCAATTGCTCCACAAACCAATTTAATTAACACGATCGTATCAATGTATGAAGACCGGAATAAAAGACAGTTAACAGTTCGACGTTTTCCGTGAAGTGTTAATACAGTAGACTCCCATATGACGCGATGAATAAATTGTTTAAAATTACTATGCACTGTACATTTACTGTAACATACTATATATAAATGTATACCGTCGTTTTAAACAAGTTTCTGGTCGCGTTATACGGTAATCTGTACTGTACAACTTTCAAATTGATGTTCCACAGCAGAACGAACATTTCCATCATATTTCTGTTTACCAATGGCTAACAACGTCCACGACTTTCATTCTACTTTGCTGGGCTACTGGGGAATCCTAATGTGTCCTCGTGAAGAAATCAGCGTTTCAGTGTGTGTATGTGTGTTTTCGAGAAGTTTCACGACGAGGCCGTTCTTGCATGTTTATTCGGCGACTCGGTCACTGTTTCCTCCTAACTCAATAAAGCTACATGGAACCCGTCTCGGAAGCAAAGAAGAAAAGTAAACCTCATGTCTGTCTACTTTATCCAACGTGTTTTCAAACTTTCCTTCTCACACGCATGCGTTTTCGGTGAAGCTTTAGGTCTACTGAGCATTGGAGACTGTCACAACACTTTCATAAAGGCCCGCTGTCTACCTATGACCATAGCAGTTCGTCAAGGAAATCGTTCAGAGTCGAAACATGTAGGCAGGGCTTGAAGGGAACTGTGAAAATGTTCATTTTCTGATGTAACAGTAATTTTTCAGTGATAAATCTTTACTTTTTCGAAAATGGGAAAAAGCTCCTGAAGAAGAACTGTTTAGTTTTCGTGTTAGAATAGTTCCGAGTGCAAAAATGGTTAAAAGTTCCAAGTTCGCAAGATAACTTTTACCTCGCAAAGTTTACAGTTTCATTGAAGCACTGCATTCAGGTGTTCGCCGCCAGTGGTTTATTCTTTTCTCTATATATATATACACACATAAAGATGGCGTTGTAGAGCCTGAGCTCTATTTGCCCAATCGCCGCCAGTGGTGTATCTAAAATCTGAGACAGCCTCGAATGCTCGCTAGACCCAAGCGACGCTGCCGTCCCAGGAAAGCATGTGGGGAATAACGACGAGCAGCAAGCATCGCGGCGCGTATTGCTGGGAACAATTAACCAAACGACTATTGGTGTTCTGTTTCTGTTCGTCGGGGAAGGCGGCTCGCAAGAAAGCGATACAATCACGGCTGGCAGGGAGTTCGTCGAAACGCCGAGGGCGAAACGGCAATCGGTCTTCGAGAGTTCGGACACTGCTGAAAGCACCGCCACGCCTAAGCCCGAGGAATCGACCACTGTCTCTGCACCGAGCACAGCTTCCGTGAACGCATCCCCAAAGAAGCCTAATCCCACGACCAAGTCAAACCCGACGAATCCGACCCGTCCCACACCTGGTGGAAGTTCAACGACCTCCGCTGCTAATCCCACACCTGGTGGAAGTTCAACGACCTCCGCTGCTAAACCCACGCCTTCGAAAGCAGATCCTACGACATCTGCACCCGAGTCAACGGAACCAACCGACTCGGCGACATCGGACAAGCAGAAGTCGACGACTCCGAAGGTTGGACTTGGTTCTCGTATCGATTCCGAGGAGCCTGCCCAGGCGAAGAAGCCTTTGATGAAGCCTGCACCTTCCGGTTCTCCCCTGCCTCCGAACGGGCACCTCCAACCGTCCCAGTTCACCTTCCCTTCAAGCTACGGTACTTACGGTGATCCTTCTTTCAACTCTATCCCAGGTCCTAACAATTACGCCTGGACCGGGACCCACAATGGGCAAGGTGCAGCTGCGTCCTTCGCCTCGGCTGGAGCTTCCACGTCTGGAGGTTTCGCTGGAGGATTCGGACCTGGTTCAGGCTTCGGCACCAAACAACCCTCCCTAGGTAATCGAGGAGGTTCTTCGACTGGCAGTTTCGCTGGAGGTTCACCGACTGGCAGTTTCGCTGGAGGTCCATCGACTGGCACTTTCGCTGGAGGTTCATCGGCTGGAAGCTTCGCTGGAGGATTCGGAGCTGCATCAAGCTACGGCACCAAACATCCATCCTTAGCTGATCGAGGTGCTTTCGTCGACAATACACCTGACACCGCCAATTTGAACTCCGGCTATGTGCCGAATTCTGGATACGTACCGAATTTTGGATATACACCGAACATGGGTAACGCTGGAGGATTTAGTTACAGTGGAGGAGGTAATGATCCTGAAGACTGTATCGGGATCCCATAGTCAGGATAGAATCCGGCGGATCATGCATGCTACTATGATCTGCGTTCAGTAAAATTGATAAACATTGCTCAGTGGAAATTCGCTTTAGAGTAGAGTAATTGGTTTTTGTATCGTCGATTGGGGATTGGCAAAGTTGAGTGATGTCAGACTGATGTGCATGCGTCGAGATTACGGGTATGTCGAATTGTTAGGTCGTTCGGAAAGTTATTTCGTTTTCTGAAGGAAAAATGAAAGAGAATTTTTTCACCGTGTAGATGTTTTGCGACATTTTGTTCTACGGTGTTTTGCGATTTTTCAGGGAACTTAAAGATCCCATGCTCGTTGAATTTCTGTGTTTTGTTGGCAGAAAATTGTGTTATATGAATGTTTAACGACGTTATTTGAAACGACATTTGCACCGCATAAAAAATGTTGGGCTGCTCTGTAACTGTAGGTATTGTAGGTTTGACAAATTCAGTTGGCATACTTGAGAATTTCGTGTAGACTTGCATGAATTGTTCGTCCCCCGAGCGGATGTGTGGATTTTTGATGTTATTCACGCGTGTTTCGATGTTCACAGGCAATTCATTCCCGGATCCTACTTCTTTCATGTTCCCTGGATTCGCTCCGGACAACTTCCAAAGGCAAATGGACGACTATTTCAGGCAATGGCAAAACCAGTTCCAGAAACAGCAACAACAGTGAGTGAAACAGCAGTGGGTCTTCCTGGCAAAAACATTTTTAATTTCAGATCATTAAAACGAGAAATATATTATTTATTATTTATTTATTTATTTAGTTTGAACGGACCGAGGTCCATTTATACAAATCTTTACAATAGAACAAAGACTTAACATAAGTTACTAAGAAAGGACATGCATAAAAAGAAAACAGAAACTATAGGTATAAAGGCACTGATATTATACGTTAATCCTGCGTAATTTTTTTTTGAAAGTTTGTATCGACCCATTAAAATAGTCAATACTGTTATATAGAGTGTTGGAGTTCGCAATAATTCGATTTATGTATAGGATTTATTAATCCATATGCGGATTTGCATTTAAGTGTTTGAAAACCTGCTCGAGATCTCAAAACACGTTCAGGTGCGTAAAAATTGATTTGCATAAGGAGAGAGGTACAATCTATATGGTTATTAATTAAATTAAAAATAAAGCTCTGGTCGGATACTCTATATCGGATACTCTATATTAAATTCGAAATAAGACAGGCATTGTAGTTGATACACGTGTTGCATTCCAAATTCACTTGCAAAAGGGTGAATTTGGAGTGCAAAACCTGTACATTAATTTCGTTGAATTGATTATAGATTTATGTTTGTACGAAATGATCGATTTATTCGTTATCATTCAATTATTTGTATAATACTTTCTCTTACACCAATTTAACATTATACTTTTGTATTGTTGCCATGCGCAATGCATTGCTGCAGTGTACGTTTGTAAATATATTGTGACAATTACATTTTTAACAGGATCTTCGAGACTGCCAATCGCATAGGCACTGATGGTTATTCAGGACAGCCTGGCGTTCACTCTGCTGTTTCCAGCATCCATCTGGGACCTCAGGGAGGCTACCAAGCTGGCGCGATCAATCCGGTATGATCAACATTGTACCAGTGCAATTACTTCTGTTTCTTAAATGATTCCTTAAATTAATATAAACGTGGTAATGATTTCTTAAATGTTCAAGTAGTGGATGGAATTGTTAATGTTTATAAACAAACCACATATTTTAACAAAACATATTACTCATTTTTTTCCATAAATGCATCATATTCGCTGTCCACTCATTATATTTCTTTCTCATTCTCACCAGACATATCCACACAGTTAGTTCGTTACTCACAGAATTTGCAAAACAGAGATCAACGATTCTATTAATGATGCTGAGGCTAATCACGGTTTATTTGACGATAACAATGTTTGATTTTGCAGGCTGCACCGGGAGTTCAGTCCAGATTCGCTGAAGAAATATCACCACCCTCTGGAGGCAGTTTCGGAGTATTCTCCAGCTCGAGTTCGAAGACCGTGGTTGGTCCAGATGGCAAACCTGTGTCACATAAAATATCGACGACCGGCGTCAACGACAATGGAAAAATCTCTTTCCGCACCGTCGAAGATTAAACATCATCGACTGTTTAATACTAATTAACCACTTTTGCCGAACCGTCGCGACGCGTCGCGTATTGCGTTCGATACGCAACAGCTATTATTCTCCTTTATCCTCTCTGAACCGAGATTCTTTGTAACTCAGGGTCACAAACAATACTTTGAATACTTTACTTGTCAAATATACTTGCATTAATGCCATAGAAATACTCATCTATTTAAACTTAAACGAAACTCGAACCGTCGAGCGCCTAAAGTCGTACGCTATTGTTTTCCATAATATAGAAAGAGTTATCTACCGTCTTAAACGAAAAGATCAAAGATCTAGGTAAAACAACGAGATCGCTAGGTAATTTTATGTTCCGAGACGATTCTTATACACTGTGTATAAAAATTCGTAATAAAAAGAAAAAGAGTTGGTGCTATGATTGGACAGCCGGAATAAAAATCATTCTGAAGTGTTACGTAAAAATAATCGTCGACAATAAAACTATAACGTCCAACCGATTAATTTCTTGTTATTAATCTCTTTACTTTGGTTGTGCTGCAGTTTTTATGGAAGATAATGTACTAACTAATATTATCAGAAACTGGAATTTATTTAAATAGTTTACAAATTCGTTCTTGTCATATATGACTAGACAGCGGATCTTTATGCAAAATAAAAATGTTCTACAACAATTGTAACAAACGTCTTTTTTAATACGTTCAAGAAGTTGGAAATAATATAATAGTATATTTTTAAATTACTGCTTCTCATTTCTGACATAAATGCATCAAATCCGCCGTCTACATATAATATCTGTGTTTTAGTGAACTTGGCAATAGTATTTACAACAACAGAGTACTACTATAACCGGGATCAATGGGGTTTTATTTATTGCTCCTTTGAGTCTTGCTAAGTGGTGGCTCTATCTTATCGTCAACGACGGGCACAGCAGCTGGCCGTCCGCCATATTGTGGGAATAGTGTTCCAGTAAATTGCACCGGAACATGGTAACGCCACATAATTTGTGGCCTCTGAAAGGTTCTTCCACCTTGATGCCAAGGTTCGCCGTCTTGGAAACGAGTTTGAATCTGTAACAATTAAACTCGTTAACGACAAAAGTCTCGTCGCCTTAGAAACGAGCTCGAATCTGTAATCAATTATTACTAATAATTAATTTTCTTATTTTATTTACAGTGACTCCCACTAATATTCGGACACTCTTAAAAGACTCTTAAAACTTTTTTTGAGAAGTTAGAACAATTGGTTTGCTACACAACGTGAACCAAAGTTTTCAAGAAAATTACAAGTTGTCGGAATTGCAGAAAAAATACTGAGAGCTGTGTTTTACCACTTTTTTATGTGGGCTTATACGGAAAATTTAGAAAGCACCAGAATTGGTTGACGCAGCAATGAGCTATAAATGTATAGAGATGGTAGAAATTGCAGTTTTTCACGATTTTCGGCCTCTCTAACTGCAATAAATCTAAGGATTTCGATGAAACTTTCACAATGCATATAATTGGCGCAGGTCTACAAAACGTATTTTTTAAATTTTCAATGTAAGCCCACATTAAAAAGTTGTGAAACGCAACTTGTAGAATTTTCTCTACAGTTCCGACCAATTGCAATTTTTGAGTGTAGTAAACTTAATTGCTCTAGTTTCTCAAGCAAGTTTAAATCGTACACTGAGAAAAAAAAATTATTTATTTATAATTTATAATTTAATAATTTATAATTAATACTTTATTTATAAATAATTAATTATTGTAATTTTTTACTTCGATGAATATCAATGTATTCTTTTCAATAGTATGAAATTTAAAAGCAAATCGTGATGTATTTGAATTGTCTATCATGAAATGATTGAAAATAGTATTTGATTCAATACCGTATATTATTATTCGTAATATTTCTTTTTTCCCTTCAATCAGATATGTTGTTAAAATAATTTGAGAAATGTATTGATTTATACTGGAATTGGTTTGAGGCCATATCTTATTTTTTTGAAAACATTTGATGGTCAAGCTATTGGCTTATATGATTGGCGGAAGTGAGTTTTGCTATTGAAATTCAATAGTATTAAATATTAAAATAAGTTCATATGATATTGGCACTATTCAATAGTACATCTTATTGAGTCAACATATTTTTTTTTTGTTTCGACAGGATTTTTTTCTCAGTGTATAGTCCACTATTAAAAAAGTTATCATTTTTTAATGGAAGTCACTGTGACTCGAAAGGAATTGTAACATCTACCCTTTTAAAATCTTCTCCATGTTTACTATTTTGCGTGCTCACGTTTATTTTTATCGTAAATGTATAAAATCCTGGGTGCGGTTATGATCAAAATTGATAATGGTCTGAATAATTACGTTCTCGTTAGTTTTATGGCTGTATAAAGGATGCTATGAATTACCTGCGGAATATCGTTACGCAAGTATGTCGTCGGTCTTGAGGATACGACAGGGTGATCATGCGGACCTTCTACGCCTCGAACGCCATCGACAACCGGAATTTCATTGACCTTAGAATCGATCTCAGGCTTCGTTATTATTCTGAGGTGCACGTCGGTTATGACGTTACCCTTGTCATCACGGGTCGACGACATTGACACTTTGCAAACACTATTTTCACAACCATCCAACCTTGGTTTTATTTCCTTCCCGTCGATAATAATCTGGACATTGTTTATAATCTCCGACATCTTCGACCGGTCCCCCTGGAAACATGTTTTGCATACTAACCATCAGTACTCGAATGGTGACATTGAGGCGTCATTACCAGTACCATTATTCAAAATATTGTGTTTAGATTATCCATTTATTATTACTTTAGATATTGTATAAGGTAATATACCAATTCCATGTTCATAAAGTTTAAAAAATTATAGGGAATGGAAATATTCTACGTCGGAAGAGATGTTTAATTGTTAAGAGTCAGAAAACAAATACTTGATCGGGAGAGAAACAGTCCGGATAAATTAAGGCCCGATCGATAATCGACACCTGAGGAAATAATTAAAATGTATGTATATTATATTCCAAAATAAATTTTTATATTTTGGTAAATTTACTTCCCTTCATAATATTACATGATTGCACAACTTCGTGCCCGATTTTAAAATAAAATTCAATGGTTAAACTTTAAGAAATACAACTTTATTAATCAATTATACATATAGTCGCCATTCTTCTCTAATTCTAGAAAATTTAGTCTTTTCTAAATTTTATTTTAACCAATCTTTTAATCAAATCTTCAACCACAATCTTCACAATTTAACCATTGAATTTTATTTTCACATCGGGAATGAACTTATGCAATCATCTGATATAATCATATTTAAACACGTATTTGTTTATAATCGGGATCCGGTTAATCGAGGTCCTACCGTAATTCCATGTTTTTATCCATCATCCGTGTTCCCGAGTAAATGTCAACACATTACTGTGCTTTATCTTTCCCACAAATATTTGTCACATCACGAATTTTCACCGCAGCAATTTCTTAAATTCAATTATGATCTTGCCGGAGAAATACAGTAAGAATATGTCAATAAATTCGTTATCCTACACTTTTACCATTTACTCGTGTCATAAAAAGTGTTTTACGCGTAACGACCTCGAGGAGTTCTACTGTCAGATACGAGTGTATGTGTGTGTGTGTGAGTGTGCGTGATCAATTTATGTCTCTGAATTTATGACGTTGCGCCGAGGTTCCCGTAAATCCATAACCAACCAGAGGTTTTATGATCTCGACCGTCAAATAGGAATAAAGAATGTTCCGACGTGCTGGAAAGTTCAGCAGTTTGCCGAACTATAAATGTCGATGGTAGAATTCGTGGTAAATGTTTGTTATGAGTAATGTAGATTAGATACATGTGCCTTGCGGCCGGATCTGCTTCATTGTTTCGTTCGCCATAAGATTCGGATTTACAAGACTGTTTCAATGTGAAACATTGATAGAAAGTTTCCTTCACGAGTTATTACAAGATATACTCTCTAACAAGATTGGTCTCTTGAATCCTCATACATTTTTCACCGTTTAAACTAATTTTATTGGGACTTATTATTACGAGCCAGTTTAGCTACTTCGTAACAAATTACGTAAAATGGACGGTTTCATTGATTTTTTGAAAAATTATGCAGAACGGACCATTTTATTAGACACTCGGTAACAATTTACAGAAAACGAACCGCTCCAACAATGATCTATCACAAAACTGAACAAAACATCGATTTAAAGACCCACAGATTCTCGAAGTCCTGAATCAGCCTCGTTTCTACAAAAATAATAAATGAATTCTGGCTAGAGTGAATAAACATTGACTCACTCGTGCAACATGGCTGTTCCGTTTCCTCAGCTCTCCGAGTAAATAACTGAATTCAGACTGGCTGTTGATTTTGTTGAAATCCAGGATATCCTTCGAATCGAGGTCGCCGAAGTTCCGATCACGTTCGTGCGTCTCGAGGCTGATCTGCGAGGAGATGTCCGCGCAGCAAACAAAATTTTTCGGCGCGTAAACCACGAGAAGAATTGCGACAATGATAGCTTTCATCCGTTCCTCCATTGTTTGCTCGCAAGGGGTATAGTCTTTTGTCGCGAGGAGGATTGACTGTCGTGCGAAGGAGCTGGTCGGAGAAACGGATGAGCATTGGGACAGGATGTGTGTAGTACAGTAATGACAATGATTGCCGTACAGCACGCGTAAGAAAATTACAACGACCTCTGCAAACTGGCGGAATATAAAAAAAAAGAAGGAAGTCGGACTCGCGAGGAGACCAGGCTCCTAGAGAAAAAAATCCGAATAGCTGATCTTAATTGCTTCCTGAAGACGTATATCTGCCGCGCGATCTCGGCCAGCATCGAGCATTTTGGTATTACGGGCAATTAGAAGCGAATGGGAGTGTCGGCCATTGTGTGTAGATTGAAATATGATGGAATAATCAACGCTGCTTCCAATCAGGTTTTCCTTTATCCGTAGTGATAATTGTTCGGTACGATTTCATTTCTTCATTTGCATTTCAGATTTATTTGTCGTGATATTATATGCGCCCGTAATTATGGTAAATGATATATTTCTTGTTCGGAGATTTTTAAAGGAAAAGGATATTAACGCTACATGAATTCCACAGAATCTTTAGCAAGCACTGTGTAACGGTTTATTTTTGACAATATCGTGAAGATTACATTAAATTCATTTAATAACTGATAAACTCAGTTTTTTTCAATTTTCACTTATTGTTAGACCACTTTTGTAATTATGGGCACATAGCTAGGGTAAACTGTACTATTGCTGGCACGGCAGTAGTTATTGGAACTTCTGATTTAAACGGCATATATTAAGAATTCCTGGTATATAAAATCATTTTTATTTTCTTATTTACTTATGTATTTACTTATTGATATTTCAAAGCAACGTTGTAAGTTTTCATAGCAGAACTCCACATATCTCTGCTCCGGAAGTATAATAACGCAAGTGAAAAATTTTGTAAAATTTACTTTATTGTGTTGATGGGCTCAAAAATGCATTTACTAGATGTTTGTAAATCGACATAATGTAAATCGAGGCTGTTATTTATTATTTTATAAATTGAAATAACTTGAAAGTTGCAATAATAACCCACAATGTCTATAAACTACTCTCATAGAAGAATTAAACCGAATCTTCAATTTTTGCAGTTGTGTCATTATACTTCCGGAGCAGCGATATGACTGTTAGCAACGCTGGTACATTCAGTAAGACCGTCGGATGACCACAGTGCAGTGTAAATAGTGTTTTATTAACATTTTCGTTACGAGTAAGTATACTTTATCGCTTTATAACTTAACTTCGGACTGTACTACAGACGTAATAAGTGCGTATATGTTTAATTATAAAACAAATAGCCTGTTTAACGTTTACTTCTTACTGTGCCAATGACTGTACTATTTGTCTTACGATTGTTATTCACTGAATATATTTTATAATAAACGATATATGACTCGCAAAACTGTTCGATTTTGCTGAAAAATCTCTATTAGCTTATAATAATAGCAAGTTAAGCTCGTTTAACAATCATTAATTATATAATATATTATATTATTAATTATATTAATTATATAATATATATATATAATATATTAAATCATTAATATATAATATTAATCGTTAACCAATCATTTCAATCATTGTACAGTTTATCCTATATGCGTTTACTAATGAATAAAAAGTATCATGGTTTCTGATATAGTTGAGCATAAAGGAATGAACCACTAAATGAAGTAGATATTTCTGGCTAATTTTATAAATTAGCCTCTATCTTCATTTTCGTAGTAGTTCATTTGAAGATTCTTGGTTGCAGATCAAACGAAATCGAATTAGAAATGAAGATAAGGGTCGCCTGGCAAGCAGATGCAACGTAAAATGTTTATTGCGAATAATGCGAGCGCAAGCTCTGTGAAATTGCTTTTGCCAGGATGAGATTCGATGATGAATGAGGTGAGACAAACGGAGCGGAGCCGTAATTGATGTGATGTTGCTCTTTCGACGCGGGAAACAACGACTAACTACTCTGAAATGCACCCTGTTGAAACGCCATCGTTGCCGTACGCAAGGGGCTTGAGCAATTTTGCATTCCCTCGTTTACGTTCAACGTTTGCCTAAACCTCTGAGCAAACGAAGGGTCGTGGAAGCTCATTGAAATTCATTAAAACTGTTCGCGCATCTATCCGCCCCTCAACGGCTGCAGTAATCGATTTCTCAATCGTCGCACTCGTTTAATCCGACTTTAATAACGTCATGTGTGACGGCGTTGCCTCCTAATCTTAATACCCTCAAATCAATCTCTTGTTATCCCCTTTAATTATTATATCCCAGCCTTATTTGCTGTTAATGAAGAAGCGGCACGATTACGGAAACAGAAAATTGAGGTAATTATACTTGATATTCATTCAATTATACCACTCACAAAATTATTTGTAGTTTCATATAGTATATGTATGTTCCTTTTTACACGAATTGCGACTTAGGTTACACTTTGAAATTGTCGTGCGAAGGAATAACCATGTAATTAGAAAACAACTCCGTGATGCGAGGAATTATCCGTCAACCGAAGGAAATCATGTTACGCAAGTCTTCCAACGTTGCATTAAAAGAACGCTGCAACATTGTCTTTAATAAACTCGATGCAAATAATTTTGCAACGCGACAATACGTAGAATCTTCTAGAACTGAGAATGTTTAATTTTTCATACATGTGAAACAGACTTTAATGTATATCAGAGTTTGGCAAAAATTAAATCAACGATTGACGAATTTTCTACTTTAATCGTTAATTGCAATTAACAATTAATCTCTTAGTTTAGTCGTTAATCGCAATTAACAATTAATCTCCTAGTTTAGTCATTAATTGCGGTTAACGATTACATTCCTTTCAATTGTAATCGTCAATCGGATAATTGATTAATGATTAACTGCTGAAATTTCGAAATGAAATACGGAATCAAAACTATATGAATACTGAAAAAAATATAAACTGAGTTTAGGTGTATTGTCTTTTATGTTTTTTTTCGATCATTTCTTGTTTTAATCAATGATTGACAATTAGCTTCATCAATCGATTGAATCAGTCTCCGATTTTTCGATGATTTCTTTTCTTAATCAACGATTGACGATTAACTTTAAGACTCTAATATTTTCAATTGATTCGTGAAATAATATTCGCCTAAAAAATTGAGAAAATTTGCAAGTGATTATCAGACAGCGGATCTTTATGCAAAATAAAAGTTGTCTACCTGGATTGCAACAAACTGGAGTAAAATAGAAAATTATTTTCCCTCTTAATATGTTTCATAGATTGAAAGTAATATAACAATACATTTAAATTCTTCTAACGTGTTTACCGTTTTAAATTACTCTTACTCATTTTTGTGATAAATGCATAAAATCGGCTGTCTAGTGATTATACTAAAAAAAGCTTCAAATATTCTCCATTGCCATGGGTGCTCTTCCGTCGCATCGTGGGCTTATGGGTACCGTCATTATTCCGTCGGTGTAGAATGTCTTGCGGCTTCCGCGAGCTTAAAAAGGTTTAAAAGTTTTCCGGCAACCTAACACATAGTCAATGTCCGGTTTCCCGAGAACTACAGGCACGTCTGGCTTCCAGACACATTTACTGCTGATGGAGCGTAGGAAACGGAGTGGTTAATGTACCATGTCTAACCGTGTTCACGTTTCACAAAAATCGAAAGTGCTCGGCCAAACCCACGTTATATATTCCAGGAACGAAAAACGCAAAATTGCCATTGCATTAGTTCTTAAAACGACAGGTTCAAAATTGTTTAATTCGCGGGTATATGCAGATACATTCATGAGACATTCAACAATAAAAATTGCACAAAATTTGATTCGATATATTCGTGTTACTTTTATCAATATAAGGTACTCCTCAAATCTAGTGTTAGGAGAAATAATCATTTCACCATGTTAGTATTTATTTTTCAAGGCACAATTTTTTATTATTCAATGCACGAACTAAATCAATATATTTCTTGAGACATATGTTATAATAAAAATCGCGCAAAATTTGATTCAATATATTCGTGTTACTTTTATCAATATAAAATGTTGGCTTTTGGTACTCCGTAAATCTAGTGTTTGAATAAATAATCATTTCACAGTGTTAACATTTATTTTTGAACGCACAATTCTGTAGTATTCAATGTAGGAATAGTATGATTATTTCGCAGAGATTGTCACCAGCAATTTAGAAGAAGGAACGAGGCTCCGACATCTTGCTGCATCTCCGCTTCCCATTTTAGTAGCTAGCGAAATTCACTCGTCCTCGTTACGGAGATAATTCCGAGATTCCTTTAAAACCCGCTGTGTTTTGTCGTCGGTGTATCCGATTACACGCGAAACAGAGGCAGCAAGGGACACCGGAGAATTAGTCGTGTACTCATCCGTCATTTTAAACAAGACGTCAGGGTGGCGCCATTAATTTTGTCACCCGACGTCGCCGGTGCAGGCCGCACGAATTACAAGAGTCGTTTACGAGACGATATCTCACGGTTTGATGAACGATTTCCGAGAAAACAAAAACTCTTTCATTCTCCCTGTGGATGCTCACGTTGCCTCACCCGCGGTGGAAGAATCGCCAGAAATAGCTGGCCCAAAGCGATCGCACCCGTGGCTTCCATGGAAATGAGGCTGGAGAGCTTTCGAACGTGAAAGAAAACAACCAGGTCGTGTATCAATCGGTTTATTGTGCTCGTAACGCCCGCGGTTTGTACATTATATCGGTCGACATTTTTCTACGTTATGTACAGGAATATCTCTGACTTGGCATACCGCAGCACCTATTCTTTAAAACTAACGCTTATCTCTACAGTTTCGACCATAATCGCGCGAACGGCAAAGGTTTTCCACTTTATCACTCTTTTAGCGGCAAGCATACACTCTGTTGTTAAGAATTTTTGTATTTTTTGGAGGTAGAATACTGCCACGAAAGCACACACAAAGTCACAGTTACTTATTTAACTTTTAATTACTCGCATATGATACTTACAGTCTCGAAACTTTAAATTTAGCGTAAAACAAGTTCAAGCATAAACAAAGGTGTCGAGTACACTAGCAAATATCTATTTTGCATTGAAGCAGTTGTTCTATTCAATAGAAATTTATTTACGTTGGAGTCATATAAAGTTCCATGTGAACTTTATATTCCAGTGATAGTAGACTTTGTAGGTCTGAAATATATCGGAACTTGACTAAATTCTGTCGAAGGATATATTCCGGCATTTTTTCGAAATTTTCAGAAGCCATAAGTGCACAAAGATCCGCAGTCTAATGGTCATTGTTTTTCTATCCTTGCAAACATGTTTCATTTACTTTATGACTTGCAATAAAAAATCGCTTCTCAAGATTTATGAAAAGAACTGTGACATATGATTGACATCGCAGTCAAAGTGTTGATTTTCAGGCTCGCAGTGTGAGATCATTGAATTCTACAAGTGTAACGATGCGTTTTTCGAACGATCATGGTCGGCGCTGTACGTCTACGGATAAATATGTACAAAAATACAAAAAGGATTATTGGCACACTCGAAATGCCGATGTGGCAAGCGTATCACATCGTTCAGAATCATTGGACTTGTTCTCCTGCCCGATTACACAGCTTCCTGAGCACGAAATTGGCAGTTCGTCACACAATGGATACAATTTGGCAGTTTTCCGTCGTACCATTCGTCGTAAAATTCTATTCAACCGAAGTTTCTCGGGGCAGAACGCTTAGATACGGGCAGATAAGATACGAGATACTCGTGTTAGCATTGGAAACCCGAACTGTGTACCGTATACTGTGCGATACCACAAAAGGATCGAGATACCGTCGAACGAAAATCAATTTCGAATATCAATCGCGTAAAGACCCCTCAGGAAAGCTTTGGCTCCGTCGATTGATCGACAAGTCGTTCTCGCAAACTCCAAGCAAACAGTTGAAGAGTTCGTTATAATTTCGCACAAGTGGATACATAGTTTTTGCGCGACTGTGGAGTCGAATAAATTAAGATACATAAACGATAAAAGATTATAGTAACCGATACTGGTCGGTTCGAACGCACACAACTGGTTTCTGTTCATCCCAGAACTAATCTCACGAAGGTTTAGTTCGTTGTTTAAAAGTGTTGCGCGAAAATCGTGTCGAGGAACATCGATTTCTATTCAAGTAATTTGATTCGGCTGATTCAACTCGAATGAAAATAAATATTTACGCGCGGGAAATAATGAACTGGCCATCGGGAAAGTTCGTAGAATCGATTTCCTTCTGAGCTTCGTTCGCGACTTATTTTTAAACGAGCAATTCTTCGCAACGATTCGAATAGTAAACGCAAGAACGCTAAGCGAGATCAGAATATTCGGCATTTCTATAAATCCAACGTGCATACTTGTCGAACTTTTTCTCGATCGAACGTGCATCGCATTATCAACATTCGATTCAGTCTTAACACTTAAAGGGGAGACAAAGATATACATGTCAGTTTCTACAGTTACTCTTTGCCGTCAGCTAATAGAAAAATTACACGCGATCATACAACCGTCTCTACTCTATATCAACAAGTTCTTATCGCAAATTTTCGGGCTCTTTCGGACATACTCACACATTCTCGATATTTACTATACTACACTGAAAAGTAAATGTGTCGACAGGTCCCAAAAATCGGTTGGAGTGTCTCGTCTCGAAACCTGTTCGAAAGGAAAATATTTATTGCAACGTATCTCGCTTTTCTAAGCGAGGCTCCTCCATTTTCCCTGATTCCCCTACTCTGGCTATAGCGCTCGGATTACTTTCCTTACAATATTTCTCTAAACACTAAAGTTTGGCTGACCTAGTGTGGGAATAATACAAATTGGCAAGTAATTTTTGCGAATGAACATCGCAGTCCCATATTTGGTCGGTCAAATTATAGTGTGCTTTACACCAGTGCTGTTCTTTTATGGGACCCCCTTTTACGTATCGGTTTTGTTTATTTATTCGATGTCGGATCCTTCGTTACGGTATTAAATATACGTGAAATAATACACGTATACCCGTGTGCTCAAAATGACACGTATCGAAGTACGTGTACGTGAAATACACGCGAAATAGGGATCTCTAACTTATACATGTATCGTATAAAGGCGGCATATATCAGAATAAAATGTTATTCATAAACAGGTTTCTCCGACAACAGAGAAAAGATAAAGATTTCTTGACAGTACTGGTGCAAAGAATTACTTCCACCGAACGAAGCGACGATTCTACAATCGGAGATGCTTGCTCCATTTAAGTACTAAAATTCTGTACAGATGCTTTCAGTATATTTTTTCCTTTACAAGCGGAATTGAAAGGGAATCACTCTACGTGGAAGTTTCGCGTTCCGAGAGCTTATCTATTAGACGTATCTAGTCAGCTGGGTGTGGAAATCTTGTAGGCAAACGATCAATTGACTAAACGTCGGCCTCTCGTCCGCTGACATCGCCCAGCAATATGCCATGACAGCGAACAGTTCGTCCGGGCAGTTGATTGGCTGTGCTAATCGGTAGCCGTCCCTCAGATACGAGGCCATTTCGAATGCGTCTACCTCCACGTATGGTTGCTGTGCCAGTGTCGTCAGTTCCCACAATAACACTCCGAATGCCCACTAAAATCACAGCAAAAGTACGTTTCCTTTACAACAACGTTGTTCACAGTCTCCCTAAAGCAATTCTGGAATGCAATGATTTAACTCTGTTGCAAATGCAGACTGACGAAAACGGACATTGAAAGTTGACGAACGGAAAATTTCGAAAAATTGTCTAGGAACGCTATCTGTGATATGTTTTAAATTTTTAAGTATTGTATACTCGTCTTTTAAAGATCAATAAAATTTTACAAATAATTATGCAGACAACTTTGTTCTTTCATTTTGCTCGAAAGATGTATGGGGTCCAATTCCCCTTCTGCACGCGGTTAACGTTAGAATAGCAGTACACAGAGAGAAGGTTTTCACGGAAAATTTGCTACAAATGCAATTTGTTAACTTACCACGTCCGAGGCAGTGCTGAACGTCTTGTTCAAAAGACTTTCAATGGCAAGCCACTTGATTGGCCGGTTCTCGTTGTCGCCGAGACAATGGTAATCCTGGGGGAACAGATCCCTGGCCAGAGCATTGTCCGTGATTTGAACTCTGAGATCGTCGTCGACGCTAATAAAAAAGTAATATCGATCGTTAAACGTCCTCGAGGCTGTTCGGACCACTGTCGCGACTCTTTCATTGAAAAGTTTACGCCACGGTGGACGAAAATCGTCAAAACTCAACCAAATTCACAAATCTCTTAATTATACATTTCTACTTAGGAGCAGGGCAGTTCAAACATTTTTTGGAATCGCACAGATTACGATTTTCGTACTGTCTTTTTGTTACTATGAGAAACTACCCTAGGCAGAGTTGGGCAAAAATTTTAATTAAATAAAAATTTCGAGTGGGTTTTAAACCCACTTTATTCAAAATGTCCTTTGAATAAAATTTTTGCCCAACTCTGCTTACAGGTGATGTTTCACGCTATGAAAACAAGATTTGACGGTGTAGTGATTTTTCAAAAAATGTATTTCAGAGAAAACGTGATCGTTCTAGATCATTTCTTCCGACATCAAAGTACGTCCAACAAACGTACGTACTCGTACGATGTGTACACGTAAAAATCTTTAATCGAAACTGCGTACAGTCCGAAAGAAGTGGAGAATTCAAATTCCGTCCGGGCCTTTACGAGTTTGGAGCACTACGCGGCGATAAAAAGGGACACGGGGCACGTGCATACAGCTCGGCGAATCGAGTATGTTCGGCCCCGGGCTAAATTTGTCGAGCGGTTCGCGTGGTAATATCGAGAAAAAAAGGTCGCAAAAGAAGTAGCTGCCCGGAGCGAGCATTAAAAGTCATCCTTGCGGGGCGAAACAGTAGCTGCCGGTAATTAAACAGTCTCGGGCCAGTGTATTTATTGCTAATTAATGCCGCACGGCCAATTAATTCCGTAACGAAACGTAACGACCTTAAGTTTACGGCGCCTCGAGTGAATTATTCTGTACGGTGTGTTTATCCTTCGAGGGAGGACTTCCTATGGTCGAGAGCAGGCCTCGTAAAAACTAGAGATCGTGGTTTTGAACGAGTATTAATAACACACGTGTACACACGTGTACGCGGGCATTCGCATACACGTACTTTAGCGCGTGTCATTTAAAGTATACGGATACATGTGTTCCATTCCACGTGAATTTAAATACGCGTGCATTAATACGTCCTCATTTTAATTTGTATAGTTTTTAAAACACTGATATTGGCTTATGTATCGGGACTGTGGTTTCAGAAATTCCCCGATTGTTGGTGTAACGATAAATTTAAACATCATTTTTAATAATGGTAAAAAGTGATCAAATGAAGTCAAAAGTTTCGTACGGGTTATGGTACGACCCGGAGAAAAATCAAGAGAGAGAGAGACAGAAAGAGAAATAGAGGGGAAATGGCTAGGGAAAAAAACGTTCGTGTTGTGCTCGGTGTATTATTATAATAATAATTCAGGTTCTTTTGACTTACACGCAATTCCTGGCGGCTAGGTCTCTGTGCACCAGCCTCTTTCTGTGGAGATACTGGACGCCTTTCGCCGCTTGAAGGGCCATTTCCACGACTTCTTGCGTGGTGAGAGCCCTCGGTGGCCCCTCGCTGCTCAACTTGCACCTCAGCAAGAACCTCTTCATGTTCTTGTAGCCGGTGTGCGGATACAAAAGGAAAGGCGCGCTTCTGTCCTCGATCGAGACACCCAAAACGGGCAGAAGCACCGGGTGGCTTAAACCGTACAGTGCTAATCCCTCGCGCAAGAGAAGGGCGACCTTAAGAAACCAAATTGAAGAGCACGTCAGAAAAGGGGT
Organism: Lasioglossum oenotherae; assembly: GCA_028455765.1. NCBI lineage: Eukaryota > Metazoa > Arthropoda > Insecta > Hymenoptera > Halictidae > Lasioglossum > Lasioglossum oenotherae. The sequence continues at coordinate 4,306,052 of CM052283.1, read as the reverse complement.
AAGCACTCACTCGAACGATAGTGGAGCGTCAAAGGGATTCCTCAGGCCCCGTTACCTACAGCACAATGTCTTTCGCGTTCTCAATTAAAAGCCAATTTCCTTTTCAATACGTGGAGAACGAATTTCCATTACAGTCCTGGTTTCATAATGTCCAAAAAATATTACAGATTGTACTGTACCAAATGAAATATAAATGAGCTTCGTACTGATTATATGATAGACGTTTAACCCCTTGCTGTATTTGAACGAGTCACGCTCGTCACGAAGATTTGAAACAAAGCCTGATATGAAATAAAATTTGATTCGTTTGTAATGAATATTTAACCCTTCGCACTCGAAGCAATTTTAATTCGAAAATCAAGACATTTCTTTTGGAACCCAATCATTTTTATTCTATGTAATCCTTTTTACATTGTGCACATAAAATTTAACCAGTTTTCTCATATAACAGTTGAGCTTCTCACAATTGATAAAAAACAGATGAATTTAATGATATCAAAACTGTTTTGAATAATGGTGTGGCCATTTTTACTGGCGCCTCACACTCGCCATTCGAGTGCAAAGGGTTAAGCTACGACATTTTTGGGGATAAAGCCGTTTTAATCGCTGTAACTGTAAAGAAAATGATAAGGCAAGGGGTTAAGTATATTAGTTGAAAATCAATCTCGACGAAACAGATACTGTACAACACGAAGAACGAAAAGCAAAGTCGACTTATTTAAGAATGTGTCTCGCAAATGACATCTGTGCAGTTGCATTTGTCTTCCACCGTCGCGTCGTTAAGTTCAGCAAGAACAGTCGTTCGGTGTCTTAAAACTAATTAGAGTCCGTGCATAGGATGCAGCGAGCGCGCGAAATAAAGGGACGAGGTAACAAGGGTCTAATTGCGAGACGATTCCGGGGAAACGTGTGCTAAATTAATTAGCCGGCTTTCGACGAAACTTAATTGGGAAGGGAAGAAAAAATTACTCACTTGCGACTGTGATGCATGTTCAGCAGCAGTTTTCACTAGGACATCCCTCGGGGTAGACGCGCCCTCCTCGTGATAACTGCCTCTGTACACGCGACCGAATGTGCCTTCCATTTCAATGCTGAGAAGGCGTACCCTGCATCTGTAACAAGTGCCGAGCAAGATTGCCTCAAGATTCGTGACTCCCAGCATCAGCGGAACCGGCAATTATTCTGTACAAACTTTGAAAACCGTTCTCCGAAATTACCGATGCCCCGAACTGATCGTCTAATTGCTAGAATGCAAGCCTGTCTGCGTCCGGACCGGATTTCAACAACCGAACAGGTGAAATTGAAAGGATCACCGACGGCATTTCTTCGATCGTGTCACGAATACGTTGGCGAAAGTTTTACGCAAAAATCATTCGAAACAAACGGAGCTAGACGATATATTTCGTGTTGAACGTTTCAGACGAACGTCGCGTAATGCCAGATCTAGCTAGGAACAAGTTAGGTTCGGAAATAGATATATCTTATATAGATTCTTGTTCCAGAAAGGTTACCGAAACCAATGGCACCCAAAATAAGCTTAGAAATAGTTGCACGAACACTTCGAATCGTAACATGATGTAATTATACATCTGTCTGTGTTACAAACGTGTAGGTGTAGACAATAAAATACAAATTCTTTTTTAATTTTGCAGAGTAAAATCTTTTTTATGTTTAAAATCAAGTTAGAGCATAAATAGCTGTTTCTGATGAGCAGGACTTTTTCCAACTGGATCGAGCATTTCCCACTTGTCCCACTGTACGTTCTAAACATTTTTTTCTGTGGGAAGAAACGTCATTCGGTTGCAATTGTTCGACCGATCGATAGTTGAACGGTTTCATCAGCACCTTCCGTGCAGTTAAACGCGCAGAATATCAAGATTTTTTCCCCGGCTCGTGAACGATCTGCTTAACCTAAAAAACACGATGCAGGCCTCCGCCAGAGCCACTCGACGAATAAAAAGAAAAATGCTTAGAGTCGGAGAACTGAAGATGCTGGCTGTCTATAGCTGCTACATAGTCGATTCAAGTTGGCCTGGTTTTCAATAATAGTTAGACTGCGGAATTTTATGCAAATCGCAAACGAATCACGTTTCTGAATAAATAAATGCTTCATCATTGTTTTTCAACCTTCAATTACTCGCGCTCCACTTTCTATTAACTGGCTACATGGAACTTTACATCGCTCCAAAATAGATAAATTTTTATCCAATGAAATAACTACTTTAATGCATAATAGATATCTGCTAGTGTGGTCGACACCTTTGTTTATGCTTGAAACATTAAATTTGAAATTTTCAGATCGTAAATACTACATGCGTGTAATTAAAAGTTAAATTAAGGCTGATCGTCTTTACATGTTCATTCAAAACAGTTGAAAATGAGATTGCATCTCCAATGAACATTTCATTCACCTCTGGACTGTGATTTCCTGGATTCTCTCGTGCAGTTCTCGACTGGGTCGGTCGTCTAATCGCCTGTAAGTAGACGTTGATGTAGCAGATGCTGGCGGAGGTGTTTCAGAGGACAAGAATGTTTGCGCTGGTCCAACACCGGTGCTGCGTTCCACGCTGCACGCGGAACTGAGACCTCTCGATTCCCTGTAAAAATAAGAACAACGTAACTGCGATCTTCCTTTCGGATTCGAATAATCTAACTATTAGACAGCGGATCTTTATGCAAAATACAAATTTTCTACGGGAATTGTAACAAATTGCAGTGAAATAGAAGTTAACCTGTTTTCTTTCTTAATATGTTTAATAGGTTGAAAATAACATAATAGTACTTTGAAATTCGGGGAGATTACGATAACCGTGACCCCTACTTTGAAGGTTATATTCGTGTTCCTGGGATCATTTTAAGAAAAAAAAATGTGTATATAACAGGTATCCAATGGGCTGCGTTTAGCCGGTAAAGTAGATTTCTTGTTTTTCATAAAACTGCAAATATCTCGGAAACTATGCGAGTTTCTGTATGACGGCTATATAGAATGACAAGATTATGCGATCACAATTAGTTAGGGTTAGGTGGTGGGGGCGATCACGCATACGGAAATATAGGAGTAGTCTTTCAAAACTGAAAGCTCACCTTAAAAACAAAAAAATAAATAAACAGAAAATGGATTTTTCGGGTTGTCCGCTCAGAAGAAAAAAAAAATTAAAAATAAAATAAAATAAAATAAACAAAAATTCAGTTTCCTACAAGGAAGGTCTCTTGATATTTTGCCATATCTCGCATAGTTTCCGAGATATTTGCAGTTTTATAAAAAACAAGAAATCTACTTTACCGGCTAAACGGAGCCCATTGGATACCTGTTATATACACATTTTTTTCTTAAAATGATCCCAGGAACACGAATATAACCTTCAAAGTAGGGGTCACGGTTATCGTAATCGTGCCTGAAATTCTTCCAATGTTTTCACCGTTTCCAAACACACCTACTCATTTTTCCCATAAATGCATAAAATCCGCTGTCTAGTAATTATAGAACAAGTCGATTTAGATAAGGTAACGCTTACTGTAGAGGGTCACGATGCCTCCTGGCCTTTTTATCGCGTACATAGTAGGCAATAACCAGAACAAAGATGGCAGCGATGAAGGCACAGACGCAACCGACAGCAGCGTAGAACACTTGGCCGCCGGAAGTGGTTCCAGAAGCGGCGACCAGCACCTCCTCGGCGCCTATGTTGCTTTTATCCTTCATACAGATCTTCTTCCGCCTAAAGTCCAGGCTGGTCGTGTTCCGTCTCGATAGGGAGACATTTATTCGAAGACTGAGATCAATTTCCGCGTCGTACGGGCCGCAATGCAACGCCAAAGCCCAGGTCTGAAGACCACCCACCGGGATCTCGCCGGCCTGCGATATGTTCAAGGAACTGCTCAAGGCTGCTGGATCGCTGACATCTATTAACATCGAGTATGGCAGCTGGAAATGGAAAATAAATCATTGTAAAGCCCCTTGTCCGATCTGTCTTGTGCCAAGCTGCCCGGATTTGTAGAAATGGTATGGCGCATAAACTCATGAAGAACATGGAATAGGTACTGGAAGAACGTGTTGCGTGTTTTCCAAAACTAGACTTTGAATTGATGTACCCTGGCAATGCATTTTTTCACAAAAGATTTGACCCCAATACATTTTTTGCATTCAGAGACTGCGGCAGCAAGCCGTCCGATTGGATCATTCCACTGGCACTTTCAGTTCTAGCCGAATTATTGGCTGAAGTGTGCGGCGTCACAGCCTAACCATTGACTGCGAACGAGGAGCCCCTTTATATCGAGACTAGACTGCGGATGTTTATGGAATCGTCAAGTTTTGTAGACCAACTTTCAGAAAGGCTATAGCCGGGTTTGATGGTGAAATCTGCCCCCAGCGGTATTTTAATCGGACTTGGACCATTCGATAGAGTACTCAAAAAACTCGTCTCTGCCAAGTTTCAGCCCCCTATCTCATCTGTAAGGGTAGTTATCGAGAAAAATCGAAAAACCAGTTTTTGACCCATTTTCCCTATTTATTGACAATTAAAAGAAAAAAATTGACCTGACCGGGGATTGGTACCTGGTCCAAAAAGTCTTCAGCGGTTCCACAGACGGAGACCATAGCCGCTGCACCAACCGGCGCCGTTGGAATCACCTTCGAAATATTCGAATATATCGTACATAGTATTATTATCGTTTTCGTATTAGGCAAGTTTTAAAGTCTGGGAGATGTTTTTCTGAACGTAGGAACGTTTAATATCACATAATATATTTTTATGACCGTGAAAATATTAGTATAACTTATGAAAAACGCCGAAAAAAGCGGTATTTATTTTTTTGTAACTATCTTAAAAATCTGAAAACAATTGAGCATAATACTTTTGATAATATCTCATTGCTAAATTAAATCTAGAGTAGCACCTTTTAGATTTCTATACGAAATTTGCATTTTTTCGATTTTTTTCGTTTTTTTCATTTTTTACAAGCAGAGCTTGCAGCGGAAAAATCTGGAAATGATACCTAATATGTGGCTTGGTATCCGAAATGTGTAAAATTTTGGCAGAATTTTTAATTGTCAATAAATAGGGAAAATGGGTCAAAATCTGGTTTTTCGATTTTTCTCGATAACTACCCTTACAGACGAGATAGTGGGCTGAAACTAGGCAGAGATGGGTTTTTTTTGGGTACTCTATCGAATGGTCCAAGTCCGATTAAAATACCGCTGGGGGCAGATTTCACCATCAAACCCGGCTTTGGACCAAATGAAATCCTACTGTAATTGGTAATAGCTTTTGTAGATCGATAATAAATAAAAATCGTAGTAAATTCTGTCAAATTTGGTACTCCAGCATTTTTGGAAAATGTTTATAACTCATAAACGCGAAAAGATCCGCAGTCTAATCGAGAGGGTACCGTGCGAGTAGAGTGAAACTGGGTTGAGGATGGGAGAATGGAGGCCGTCGATCGTTCGGTTAGCGGAGAACAGACGAGGACGAACGGGAGGCAAATGGAACAAAGTCGAAGGATGTGAGGGACGAGTTCGCTACTGCTCGCTCGTAATCACGCGAGCGTTGAACCTTCTTATAATCTGAAACGTACCATTCTTGGAAGACAATTTGCGCCCAACGGAGAGCAAAGTGAATCTGCAGGACCGCGGGCAAGGGAGACTGGAAGAAAGGGGACGAGAAGGAAGTAGCGAGAGAAGAGAAACGGACAGAAACGAGAAAGAACAACCGAGGGATTCGGCGGAGGAGGGACGAGAGGCTAGATGAGAGAAGGAGAAGAGAGACGAAGGGAGAGAGAGAGGACTAAAGCCGGAGAAGGCCTCGTAGCTGATTACCAGCTCGCAATGATGATCGGTTCCCAACTAGCCGTGGAGAAGGCACCTCGTCAACCTGCCCGCTTGTCGCTACACGTTACACTCCGTTCTGCCACGGTGTTCTCCGCGCTCTGCGGTCTTTTATGGCCGCGAGCAGCCAACTATATACGTGCTGACAGTGAATGCCTCTGTAAACCGGCTAACCGTTCGATTTAAACTGTCAAGAATTTTTACGATCCTCTTTTTCTCACCCCCGTCTCGTAACGCTTCGGGATTTCGCGGGGCAACTTGGCCCGACCCGACATGCTCGCATGTTTACGAACGCGTCCTCGCGCGAAAAGGACCATCGTCGTCGCACGGAATTTATGAAACGTGTTGCTGATAAGAGATACGAGAGGAAACGACGCTGGCTCGCCGTTACACCGAACTCCGACTACTCCCTCTGCTTCTGGATATTGGAAATGTATTCAAAGTTCCACCGGAATGCCGCGAATATGTACCCGGATTATGTGCATTCGTTCTTGTTTATCGGCACCGGTTGATTCTGGCAACGGACACGGCTTAAAACACGGTTCTACTCGACGCAGAAGTGCTTGAAAGTAACAGCCTCGTTTCAGTTTTTCTTTACTGGATACACACGCGAAACAACGTAATTTCAGGGCTATTTTTACTTCCCGCGCGCGAATTGCAACAGGCTCGCTGACGGCAAATGACATTTTCTGAAATATTTTATATCGGGCAATGCTACTTTCTCTTCGCGCCGATCGTTTCGTAATGGCGACGACAACTTTTCGTTGGCCTTCTCTCTTCACGCCGAAAATATCTTAATTTGTAATATCTTGAGAAATACATCAACATTTGCCCGGATATATTAAAGTTTCATTATAACAATCGCGAGCAATTTTTAAATGGTTGTACTAATCGAAATAAGTTTTAATTAAAGCTAGTTTATTCTTAGTTTGTAATATCTTAAGAAACACGTCAATATTTGCCTGGATACATCCAATTCTCATTATCATTATCTGCAGCAACTTATCATGTTTTAAAAAGAATATAAAAATACTGGCATATTATTTCCAGCCGAATAGGCGTATTAAGAAAGAAAATCAATTTCTATTTCACTCGAGTTTGTTGCGATGAAGGTAGAACATTTTCATCTTGCTGTTTGTAATGATAAATGTTCGACGTAACAATCGCAGTTATTTCGTGTCTCTAAATGGACGAACCTTGCGTTGGTCGGTTACACGTCGAAAAAGATTGTATCCGTTGAATTGAAAAAAAATATGCGAGGAATTTGTCCGGGGGAGCCGTTCGCATAACTGAAAAGTCGTCGGTTTGATTGACAGGCAGCCCCCGTTCGCCTAAGTAACGTCCAGGACACTCGGTTTTGTCGCGGAGGTGACGGATGTCTCGGCACTGGTCATCAGTCTTCAACTTTCTGTCTCCCTTTCCTCCTCTTCCTTCCAATGAGACAGCTCGAAGAAGTGGCTGGACCACTTTGTCCTACTCTCGGATCCGATCCTTTTTTTTTCCTGCACATCGTCGACGAGTCAATCCGACACTGTGCCGCATTCTACCCACTTTCCGCCGCCACTTTGTCAGCGTACGTACCTTCGTCGTCAACGAGGCCGCCGGTTCTTGCAAAAATTCATTCTCCTCGCGCAAACCGATCACTCATTGCGCCTTCACACTCGGCTCGTCATGAACGGGCTCGTTCACGCGAGAATTTCCGATAATGGAAATGCTCTTCCGAAGGAGCGCCGAATTTCAGCGACAATGACAGTAAATATTAAAAGCGCGATTTTTAGTTTTGTAATAGTTGATTTCACGAAAACATTTGTGGACAGTTTTGTATTTTTTCTAATCGGATGTAGAGTGCACAATAGCTGAAATTCTTTTCCGATGAAGCGGAAAACTTGAGACGCGGGGACTAATCACGAAAAATATTAAAAACGCGATTTCTATTATATGTTTAGTTTCGCGAAAACGTGTCTACATAGTTGTGTAATTTTTCTGTCAGCAAGCTAATACTTCTTGGTTCCTCTGTATGTACCTGATCAACGAGAAGATGTAATATCACGAACGCGGAATCTCAAGATAGCGATTACCCCACCGGTCGTGAAATAAAATTTTTTAATTTAATTAATAACCATATAGATTGTACCTCTCTCCTTATGCAAATCAATTTTTACGCACCTGAACGTGTTTTAAGATCTCGAGCAGGTTTTCAAACACTTAAATGCAAATCCGCATATGGATTAGTAAATCAAATAAATCGAATTATTGCGAACTCCAACACTCTATATAACAGTATTGACTATTTTAATGGGACGATATAAACTTTCAAAAAAAAAAATTACGCAGGATTAACGTATAATATCAGTGCCTTTATACCTATAGTTTCTGTTTTCTTTTTATGCATGTCCTTTCGTAGTAACTTATGTTAAGTCTTTGTTCTATTGTAAACATTTGTATAAATGGACCTCGGTCCGTTCAAAATAAATAAATAAATAATAATAAATAAAAAAAAATCAGCTCGTTTCAAGCCTGAGCCTAATTACCATCGGAATATTAACCCTCGCCCCCAACTAGGTCAATAAATCGCTTCGGATCTGGCTGCGCAATGATGGAAGAATCTCTCGAGAACGGCTCGAAGAGTAGCAGAGTTTAAAGCAGTCTCGATGAGAGTTAAATCCCCATCGAGTAAAGCCGGACTTCTCTTGTTATCCCCGTTGAGCGTCGAATATCGAGAGAAGTTCGAGAGTTCTGCACGGCTAGGTTCGTGCTGGGGAATCGTCGAAACTGGGAAGAACGACATGCGTCGATAATCCGGGTAAGTACGTCTCGGAAGAACGCGAAAGAAACCGGAGGAATAAAGATCCACCTTCGAGCAGAGGTAGGGAAAGAGGTTCCGAATGGTTGGTCCGTGTCTGTTCGAGCTTGAAGTGTGCTTGGAGGAGGAGGATTCATCCGGTAAAGAATCCTCTTTCCTCTTTGGTTCGGGTGGCGGGAGATCGCGCGAAGACGCGGATTCCTTCGTTAACGAACGAATTCACCCTTTCCTACTCGGCCTAGGCAACTTTGATCCGGCAAGGCGACGAATCAAAGAAACGTAAATGAGGAATAAAGTGCGCGGAGGACGCTGTCGCGACGCTTCAAGGGGCGACGACGACGGTGCCTCTCTCTTTCCATTACCATTCTCCGTTTTCTTACGCTTCTCAAAGTCCACCCTCTTTGCTCTCTCTCTCTCTCTCTCTCTCTCTCTCTCTCCATCCCTCCCCGGAGAGCCTGGATTTGCATCGGGAGAAAAATCCCTTTTACGAAAGGTCATGCGTCTTTGTGGAACTTACCGGCCTCCCGGCGAGATTTTCCCAAGTGAAATGCAGCTTGTGAACCTGCGCCGGCACTGTGACGACAAATTTAATTGCGTACTCGTTGATGACGCCTTCTCGCACGTAAAACAATTCCGCTTTCAGGCCTGGAATAAAAGACGAGTGGTTTTTAGTTGGAAGCAATCGGTGAAACAACAATTATTAGCTGTAAAAAATGTACAAATGTTTAATAATAATATTGTAGCTTCGCATTAAAATTGGAGAACTCTATTCCAATCGAATTCCGTTCTATTATAGATCGATTGGATGTCAATTTAAGACAAAAGGTATGACGTCATGGGGCAGAGAGGGTGAAGCTGTATATTGCCAGTAGTTTTCGTGTTCAGCGATGACTCACAGTGAATTCGTCGCGCAATTATCTCTTGGCGTGTACTCCTGCCTTAAATCTCCTAAAATAGTCCTTCACCGTGACCATAATTTATAACTTTATCATTGGACAGCGGATCTTTATGCAAGATAAAAGTTTTCCGTTCGAATTGCAACAAACTGGAGTGAAATGGAGATTTATTTTCTTTCTTAATATGTTTAACAAGTTGAAAATAATATAATTTAAAACATAGAATTACGTATTCAAATAAGAAAACTCTTAACCAATACAAATTCAAACATAAAGCCCGAAGAAAGCACCGAATATTTATTCATGAAGCTCATTGGCTCGAACGGGTAAGTAGATCAACCCCTTCATTTCCATACCAATCAAACAGTAATCCCTCGATCCCCAAGTACAGAGAATGAAAGAAAAATTCACCTCTCTCCGCAGAAGCTTGAGAGAGAGTATCGCTCCCTTCGTGACTCAAAAGGATCCAGAAAGCGTTCCCAAAGAAGAATAACCCTTAATCACAATTCCGAATAAGATAAAACTAAGTCTTAGACGCTGGCAAAGGTGATACGATTTAAACGATTCAAAACTGGATCACCGATCTCCAACGAAGATCGATCAGTCCTCTGTCCACAATCGTGACCATCGGACACAGCCTACAACCGTTGCAGGAAAGTTTACATTTGATCAGATAACGGAAGAAAAATAGAAAGTGGGGAGGTAGGTTAGAGAATCACGACCGACGTAGAAAGCAGTGAACGTAGATCGCCTCTAATCAGCAACACAGATAACGAGAGGAAAAATCGATCTCTCGGCGTTCTATCTATCGGTGGACACGCGAGGGGCACCGTGTTCACAGTCCCGAGAGTAATTCGTAGCGCAGGTACGAATACAAATCGTGTGAACGAAAACGGAGCAACAAAGAGCCTGTTCCTGTTCCCCGCTGTTACAGTTTATATCGATACCGTGCTGGAAAGGATAAGCAACCGAGGTGGAAACACTGTCTTCAAAAGAAGGTCGGTCTCGCGTGGTCGATTCACCGAGCTTGTTATTTTCTTGCACGTGCTTCGGCGACGCCTGAATCAGCATAATGATCGCCATAGTTTGCGCCGGACCCGGACAAAGTGGATTTTCTCATTATTCTATTAAAAGAACGACTGTTTGCTACCACTTTGCCAGGAATCCTTTATGTTTCCTGAAATCGCTGAACCGTTTCGCTCTAAATCGAGATTAACAATCGGCTAACAGGACTTGGGTCCATTTTCAACCACAGTCGCAACTGTTCTATCTACATTCTAATTTTTTATGACTATGTAGTTTGAATCATTGATTATTTCGTAGACTGCAGTCTCATAAGAGATCTCCTAATTGGAAAAAAAAACAAAACTAGAAGACTGGGTAAATTCCGCGTTCTAAACTATCGAGTTTACCTTCTGGCGGGGCTGTTATTGTTCGGCGAGCGTCTTCGGGAGGGGAGGCTGACTGTCCTTTCAGTGACAGTGACTGCGGACAGGATCATCAATACCGGGAACATCTATAAAAGTGTCCTATTCACGGCGGGGACGACGGTTCGATTTTTACCGGCGATAATAGCAACGTGGCCCAGGCACGGCGTTCCGAACGTAATTATTTTCCGAGGGTATCCTGCGGGGTGTTCGGTGCCTTTTTTTACGACGGACATTGCGCGCTTGGTCTCCCGGCGAGAAGCTGGGGGAGAGAAAGAGAGAGAGAGGAAGAGTTTCTGGTCGGCCGGAGAAACGGGCAGCGCTGAGGTCGTGGGTATACGATATCTGATGCAGAAAACCGGTAAAGGCCGAAGACCGATGGAACCGGAGGGGGAGGAGGGTTCCCGGGACGAAGGAGAAGGACCAAAAGCAAAGACACGATTGTGGGGGGCCACGGCACATTGTCTTCGGGTGACTTAAAAATCCAACTCGTGCCTCGTTAACCGTCCTATCTGATACAGCGGCGTGGGCCCTCGAAGAGAGTACACGACGCGCGGGGTCCTTCGGTCCTCTTCCACGCGATCTTTCCTCCCTTCCCCTCCCATCCCCTTCTCTATTTCTCCTCGTGTTCCCTCCTTTTTATCCCCCCAGTTTCTTTTTCAGCCTCCACCTTCACCCAGCTCGTCTCGCCCACGTGACCTTGCGGCTCCTGAAAGTGAACTCTGCCCAGCGAGTTCTTGGTAGCGTAACATCGAATTGCCACGGTGCTTGTGGACACATCCCCACGAGCCGAGTTGGGTGTCGTTTAGAACGTCCCCGTTGAATTTCTGTGGCTCGATCCGCTGTGTCGAATAGGGTTCTAGCACCTGATTTATCACGGTGCTGTTGGAATCGCTTGCCACCGAGAACGACATCGGTGTTTATGCGTTTGCTAATAAGGTTCTTGGTCAAAGCGGACTGATTGCGAACATTTTCCAGTGGAAAAGACTTGGTAAAGCATTCCCATTTCCATCACGGTGAGCTCTCGATTTACGCGGATTCTTTGAAGCGAACCAGGAAACCAATTCCGAACTGTGAAAATCGTTTTTTTTTGCGCAGGCTTTCATCTATTTATCAGTGATCAATTTTCCATGAGCATAGTTGGTTTATTTGAATTTTCCTTTCAAATGATTACATACGTATACATAGTAACCTTTCAGCGATGGCGCTCAGGCATTATTCGACTGACGCGTGAAACGCTGGAACGAATTAACCGCGTAAGTCGGGAACTGTATTTCCTAAGGATTCGAACGAGTCCTGACAAGTTGAAACCCGATATCAGCCTAGAGCCAGAGGTCAACGAGCTCAACGTGATTATCAGGTCTACGTTTGGAAGGAAGGCAAGCTATCGCCGCGACCTCGTTACCAGCTTACGTGTCCTTAAAACCCTTATCTAGTGAGGGGCTGCGGTCGGGATCTTCTTTCACGCATTTATGCGGGAAGCTTGCATGTGGGCAAACCGAGGGGTGGTTGAACACCAAAGATCCTTTGATGTCTGGTACGCCTGCAGCGGGCCAAAGTGCAAGCAAGACCGGCAAAGGGAAAGGAAAAAGACGAAGGAGATGCAGAAAGAGAGAGGGCCCTTTCAACGAAGGCGTCGACCCTCGACAACGAGTGCCAGACACAATTGTCACGAGGGGTTCTACGGCACTTCGAACCTTTTCTCTTGGAACATGTACGATCTCTAACTACAGAGAGCGACGCGCCTACAGTCGAATCAAAATCAACTGGCCGCTTAAGCCACTTTCCCGACGGCGAGCGACGAGGCCCGGGACCGCGTGCTTTGTTTTCCGCAGAATGAAAAAATGGAGAGAGTGCGCGGAGCACAACGAGGATGTCTTCTCTAGCAGGCACAACGTCGCGCAGAGACCAGCGGCTTTTGATCCAACTGTAGTATGAGAACTCTTACTGTTACGGAACTCTTACAGCCCGCTGACACCCGGAAAACGTGCGAGATCAAAGATAAGGTGGCAAGGAAACTCAGACAGCCTGTCGGCACGGTGAACCTGCTGCTCGCAAACAGATATCGATCAACAACACGCGGGAGATGAAACAATGGCGGAAAAGAGCTCGCGAGAATTCTGACGTACGTTTCGCTCTATTCTTTCGGAGCCTTTGATCTGCTCGTTAAACACAGCCCGCGCGACTCGGCTACTTTGCCCGCGCGGGGAAACCCAGACTGAAACTAAGTCTCCAATTCCATGCGGTGGAGTGCGCGCCGAGAAAGTGACAGAAAAATTGTGAGAGATCAAAAGGAAGATAGAGGAGACTGCGAAACTACCCTAGACAGTAGAATCTTCGTAGAACCCGATGACTGCTCGGGGACGCATCACTCTCGAAGCCGAGCCAAGGCGAACACACCAAACTGCAGATGGAAAACGACCGAGAATAGCCGATGTCGTATTCTGACGTGTGAAAATATAGCCGAGCGATGGTTTAACGAGCGTGGACCGACGGCAAAAAACAACGGAGACGCGCGAAAGAAAAGGAAGCAATAACCATAACACCTTCGAGAAACCTCTGAGACATTCCTCGCGGACGAACGATTCTTGTAAATCACTCGCAGCAGCGATTAAACCGAGCGAATTTACGTCCGGATAAAGTGATTCGGTGGTACGGACCGTTTTTATCGACGGAGTACGCTGTGCAGAGGTCTGATCGTGAACGTAATTAATAGACTGTGGATCTTTATGCATTTATGAAAAAATTGATTGAGTGAAATATAAAACAGTACAGTAAACCAAGTCATTAGGGGATAAAATCAATTTTTGTTTCATTCTGCTTCCGACAATGATAATTAACGTTTAGATTGGATCGTTAGACAAAATCATTATTTTCTGCATCAATTGGACGAAATGAGGTAAAGGCACACTTATCAAATGTTTAAAAATATCTATAAAATTCTGATAATATAATCATTTTTAAAAAATTAGCTTTGTTAGACTGTGGATCTTTTGCATTTATGAAAAAATTGATTGAGTGAAATATTAAATAGTAAAGTAAACCAAGTCATTAGGGGATAAAATCAATTTTTCTTTCATTCTGCTTCCGACAATTATAATTAACGTTTAGATTGGATCCTTAGACAAAATCATTATTTTCTGCATCAATTGGACGAAATGAGGTAAAGGCACACTTATCAAATGTTCAAAAATATCCATAAAATTCTGATAATATAATCATTTTTAAAAAATTAGCTTTGTCAGACAGTGTGAGACGTTCAAACAGGATAAAAGGCATTTACTATTATTCACGCAGTTAACTATTGTTGCCTTTACCATAACGTATCGATACTTACTCGTAATGTGCTGTCTATTAATGAATAATTGTATTTAATAAGCGTCGCGAAGGTGTCGGATACGCGAATGTGTAGAGAACGGTGCGCGTACGCCGCGCCGCGTCAGGACGAATTCACGGCGATCTAAGGTGTTCGACCGTGTAGCCAACAAAAGGTTGAAAAAAGTGGTTGAACAAAGGTTTCGGACAAAGACGGAAAGCGGGCAGGCATCTTCGATTCGCGAGGCGCGAAACAGCCGGCAAAATTTCGCAGGGCACCGTGTCCTCCGCTGTCAAAATACGGCATAGAAGCGAGCTGACGAGCGAAGTTCCAAGAGTCGCGGCATAAAGAGGGACGTGAAAAAAACGGCCCGTTGAATCGCAGGCTAGCTGCGGGGGCCCGGTACGCCCCTCCCCGCTCCCCGTAGGTCCCCACCGAAAAGGCCAGGGCTTTGGGTCAGAAACCCAACACCTTTCGAGCGCAAAACCCACGGTACGCTTATAACGAGACCTTCCCGTGGCGAGGCATTTTAAAAGAAGATGACGGCGGGTGGCAGGGCTCGGAGGGGGCATTATATAGAAAAAGGAAAAGGCAGAAGGGTGAAGCGCAGGTCGAAGAAACGGGACCAGATTTTTATTCGATTCTGAAACGACCAACTTTTTCGGATCGAACGGAACGAATTCAATACACCGCGTGGTCATTGCATGATTCAAGATGGCCATACCAATTTGTAAGTTCGGTAAATGCTGCGATAAACTAAATAAGATTTATTGGCAAAGGAATATTAATGAAGCGTGAATGAGTATATCGAGCCGTGTAAAGCGAATACTTCGTGCCAAGGGGAAACAGGAATCGAAGCAAGTAAAGAGGATCGAAGCAAGCTTTTTCTCCAGCGTCCGGAGAACTCTGCCTGGCTTTCTATTGGTAATTTACTGTGTCATCGCGTTCCATCGGTGAAAAGTGCAGCTCGCAACGGCTCTTACTCGTGCGCCTGTACGAGTCGGCCAGAAAAACTGGATCAATTACCAACAAGTTCGCCGTACATAGCGAAAACAACTCCCGATGCGTCAGCATTGTGATCAATTCCATATGAAGAACGTCTTACTTTATCCACGGTGAAACGGTCTTCTTAAAACACATTAACGTCCGTAGGAGCTGTGCTCTTAAGGCTAATACACCTCCATTTCTGTGTAATTTCGTCTACGTATCCTAGCAATTTTATGTCAGCTAATTTTAGCGTTAAGAAGAAATAAATTTCTATATAGCTCCTGTGCAGTCTCGTAATGAATGCACACAATCTTAATTTCACCGCAATTCCCATCACGGTGGAAATGTACAAAAATAAGTGGTCCGGTAAACTGTGACGGAATCAAGTTTTTAGTAGCATTGATTTGCAAGTAAAATTGCGTCGGCTAGGTTTACAAAACGTGCAACAGCACACTCCGCCAACAGTACTCGGAACAGAGCCATAATCGAGCCGAGTAACCAGAACCATTGCGAACACAAGCTGGCTATAGTTCGCCGAGACCATGTGTAGTCTGCGATCGGGATCGACGATTTACGAGAAATTCGTCGCGGATCTATGAGGGGGGTGTTCCTCCTACGGAAACTCGAACTCGCTGGACTGATCCAAAAATGATCCGCGAGATGAGGTTAACGACCAGATCGGGCAGCTGGTTTCTCGCCGATACCTCAACACGCACAGCCTCGAAAGATCTAATAACGTATCCACGCTCGCCACGGTACTAACGAGTTTGCATTTATGTGCGAGCGTGTACGTGCCCCGTGCACACGTACACGCGGCACGCACACCCGTGCGAGCGCGTGCTGCCGCCGCTGCATGGGATATTTTTCACTTACTCGCCACAGCGCGTACAAACGACGTGGGCGTGCGTATATACCCGGTGTATCGGCAGAGTCGCCCACGTGCGAGCCCAGGGCCGTATGTACACGCCTATCTGGCGTGTCTTGTTTGCTGCGACCCCGCGAAATTACCTGCGAAACCTCGCGCAGCTTTCGTTTGCAGCTGATACATTATTCTTCGACGTCACTGCGTCTCGATTTTACACGGTCGAAATTTCGGGCTCGGTTCGACAAATTTGCTCGGGATCGGACTCGGATCATAATGTTGATCAAGTTCGAGTACTCACGAGTTCGGGTTATGTATGACGCTTTCTCGTGAGCTTACAATCTAACTTTGCATTTTCACTTTCCGGGTATCCGAAGAGATTGCAAACATTCGGGTCCCGACCCGACCCGAGGCTCGGGTACCCGCACCCGTCGAGTTTCCGTTCCCGTTTTCTTTTCCACGAAGAAACGCCGTGCGGGGGAGACGTTGGAAGGAATATGTTCGACGCGCCCCACCCTGTATAATACAGAAGGCTAACTGCTTAGCATATATCGAACGAATACGTGGGCTCTTCCTCCGCCAACGGGGGTCTCTACTGAATAACCCATAAGTCCTGGTCAAGTCCTGGTCGTCGTTTGTACTCTCCTTCTCCCTTCATTCTTAGTTTCTCCTCCTCGGTTATTGCTACACCACGCCGCCGCTCTCTTCTCCCTCTTTCTCTTTCTTCGCTTCTTTCTCTGTTTCTCGACGGGGGGCCATAGGTCACATCCAGGAAGGCGTAACTTCACGCGACACCAGTTATAATTCACTTTAGAGGATCGCTAGCAGGGCCCGAGGAAAAAAGGAGGACGAGAGGAAAAGAACAGGGAAGAATGCACGCACCGGGTCGGCCTGTTTTGGGGATACTTTTTCATGGGTTTCTCGAAACTCTGCCTCTGGTTTATAGCCCCAAAACCAACGGAAGGATTAAGAAAACTTTCCTGCTGGGCTACTTCCTTGCGTACAAATCTTCGGTCTTCTTCGACCGCCGACCGTAAACCATTGTCGCAGCTGAAAGTCGCATTTCCGAAACGCCCCTCGCTAGTTTCTCGGTCGTTTCCCCGACTATTATTCGTTCGGGGAAATCTTGTAGCACGGATATTTATAGCGTTCTGTTAAGTGTCGCATTTCCTCTCCGTGTTTATTTTGTCTGTCGCCTAACACCGTTTAAGGGAATATTTCTTTGAAATTTCAAAAGATCAATTCACTTTTCTGCATTTTGTTTTAAGCGTAAGCGTTCTCGAGCATGTGCACCCAACTTTGCAGAACAATGTTTGTCCGCGAACCTGCTCGCTATAAGAACGCGCCGCTCGAAGCCATCGCTGAATTCGCGCAAAGTATATTTGCGGCCGTTCGCTTTGGAATCCGGTTCATTGTTCCCCCGAGTGGAGCGATGTCCGCGAAAGATGGCCACCGTTCATTATTGGTAAGCCAGGTCTCGTTTATTTGCCGAGGGTAGGGAAGCGGCGTAAAGAGGGAAGCAAAAGCAAACCGGCTCGGGCTCGGTACGTGATTCTGGCATCAGAAACTAAAATAATATTGTTCCCGGCGCGCACCCTCGAAATACGATTGGGAGAGCTTTGGTTGGCACGGTTGTTGTGTATCGTATGGTAGCGATAGTAAAAGCCCACACGTATAGTATACGAGGACTGACAGATGGGTGGGTTGATTGAGACGTTGTCGCCACCGTGCAGGGGACATATGGCACACCACACTATAGCACTAGCAATCAGGATTCGGACGTGAAGAGGATTACGCGACGACTGAATTTATCGTGACGTTGGATCGAGTGTCCTTTCGTTTGTAGCTCCACGTTCGTGCTCCACGATCGACAGCGCTCGTTAAGAAGGATTCGCTAGGAGAGAAGGTGACTCGAAAGCGTCGGCAATCCTGATCCTTTAGGATCCGTTGCGAACAATCTTCATCCCGTTCGGGCTTAATCCTTCAAACTGTCAGCCTCGCCACGTCGAACGATCGGTCCTTTTATTTCCGAATTATATCATGGAAAAATTCCTTTGAGACGCCCGCCTCGATCTGAACGTCCTTCGGAAACGTATGCAACCGATTCCCAGTCCACAATCACGTCAAACAACTCTCCCTTTTTGGACAACTGTAAAATCCCCATGGAGGAATGTTTAACCCCTCGCGCCACGATTCATTTCAGCGTTCCATTGTTTAGAACTTTTCAAATTCAACTCTCAGCAACCCAATTTAAATCGAAATTCAACTTTCAATCAATATGTTTTAATCTAAATTCAAATTCAACCCTCAGCAACCCAATTTAAATCGAAATTCAACTATCAATCATTATATTTAAATCAAAATTCAAATGCATCTTTCTATCATTATATGTAACTCTAAATTCAAATTCAACTCTCAGCAATCCAATTTAAATCGAAATCAGTGGGGCAATTTGAATGCGCAAGCTGTTGGCAAAATCGTCGATATTCAGCGTTAAAAATCAGAGTAAAATATAATCGATAGAAGGTGGGTCGACAGGAACTGATTAATGGAGTAACAAGTTCCGTTCCTGTAAGACTGTCCGAAATTCCAGGAGAGGAACTGACCTACGTGTACTACCCGTGTTCAGTGTCAAACAGGGACTCGTTCGGCTGTCTCCGGAGAGATCAATCTCCCGTCAGGAATCCCACTGGCAGGGAGTACGGAGGGGTTTGTCACGTGCAATTTATCACCGCTGGACTACCGAGGGATGAGTCCTTCTGCAAGGACGATCTCCGACGGAGGGAACGAAGGACACGGCCGAACAGAAAAAGGCAGAGAGCATCCCCTGCTGCGGGACTCTCGAGGACCCCGGATGAGATCGCATCTAACAGCCACGGTCCGAGAGCTTCAAAGTTTTAAATGGGCCTCACCATGTGCTGCTCTCTCCCTGGCGCCGATGCCTTCATAATTCGAGAGACAAGTTCGGAATTCCGTCTACTGTCAGCCGGATGACAAAGAACAAGACCGAGCTACTCGAAACGAAAAAACTGTGCTCGTGTACGCTCCTCTGTTTGCCCGTTCGTTCGCGCAGTTGGCGATCGTTGCATAAAATACGACGCAAGAAGTCCACTTGCACTCTGCGAATGCACTTCGAGGTGGAAGAAGCTTCCTCTGATCAAAATTGTATTTAAATAATCGGTACAACTCGAATATCATTATTAGATTTTATGCATTTATAATACGAATGGGTTGGTGTGATTCAAAACAGGAGAAAAATTACGAATTTCGAAATTCGAAATAGGATTTTCAATCCCGCGGGATAGATTTGTATAAATATATTATATATTTAATAAATAAATAAATTTGACATCACTCATTTAAGAAATGCGGGACCAAAACTGATGCAGGATCCCAGGTTGCGGGATTGCAAGCCCTAGTCCGGCATCCGACTTATAAAACTATTTTGATGGACACGCTAATTTCCAAAACCGCACGCCGCCGATTCTCATGAAACGCAGTCACGAAACGGTAAATTATCCGAGGCTACCAACGCAGCAGCGACGAAGAAACAGCCTCCGAGTTCCCTTTTTCGTGGCGGCTGGTTTCTAAGTAGCAGCGTAAAAATGAGGACGACCGCCACTTCGTGGGCCCCATTTGTCAGGAACTGTTCGTTCGGTGGTCCTTCGAAAGAGTTCCACTTCTTATTTGTCGAGTCACCTTGTATAAGGACCCGACGGTTATAGTGTCCGAACGTCAGAAACATGGTTTCTCTACCATCATCTCACACAGAGCATAGTTGGCGCGTCGGTGAGGAACGGTGTTTATGGTTCGAGCACGAAAGAGACAGAGGAGAAAAGGAAGAAAGCTAGGTATTCTCCCGGAGTGCCTGAATCACGATCTTATATTGAATCAAGGGACGGCTTCCTAAGTACTCCAAGTGCGCGGGATATGTTTTTCACCGAGAAGGAACGGCGACTCATCTTCGAGAAGTAGATGCTCGTTAAGATCCTGTCACTCAAGGGCTGGCTGCCGGGAAGCCAAAACAGACGCATGAGCAAGGATTAAAAGATTCCCGGCGCGGATAACACCGAGAAATTGATGAATACTCTCGTTAAAGGATAAGGGAAAGGCTGGGAAAAAGAACAGGCGAACAGACCTCGCTTGGGCGTTCGATTTATTCCGCTTGAAACACCAAGCCTAATGTTTGCGATTAGAACCACTTGTTGAAACCCCCCAGCCGCAATTAGTTTCACTCTTTCCAACGTGTATGGGCACGTTTGAAAATGATTCGCGCGCGGTTATGCTACCCATCCAGGTGTGCAAATTGTACCTCGACGGGGTACAGGTCTTTTCATTTTTAATTAAGCCTCCAAGCTTCTGACGACTTAACGAGAGTCGCGGATAGACTCTTTCAAATCCTTATACGGCGATCTCTTTTTATTTCCAAGGCTGCTTCTTCGGTATCAACGTTCATTTCTTATTGGATGTAATATTAGGTTGCAGGGAAAATTCTATCGTATTTTAAAGAAAACATTTGAAGTAATTTATAATATAAAAATGTGTTTAATATTATCCAATGGTATCATTTCCATTATTTGTAACAACTTGTTCTGACATCTTTCAGGTAAACTGCTTACTTAAAATACCACAGAACTTTCCCTCCAACCTAATAGAATATGTTTTTATTTTATAGTTACCGGACAGTGGATCCTATGCATTTACGACAAAAATGAGTCGGTGTAATTTAAAACAGTGGACGCATTAGAAGAATTTAGAAATATTAAAAAAGAAAATGATTTTCCATTCCTTTCGCCAAGCGTATTTCTGTCATTTGTACGATTAAGGATGAAGTTTCTACTGTTAACAATGTGGGGAATTTACTGTAGCGATTACAGATTGTTTAGCTCGGCGGGAATGAATTGGAGTAGGGTAGACGTTATGTTTAAAAATGTACCCTATAGAAAGAAAGCCCCCTAAAATATATTTCTTTCTTTCATAACAGCACTTGACAGAGAGAACTCCCCAGTGCCCTTGGGAAAATAGGGTAAAGCGTTTTCACCCTCGTGCTGCGCGCATCTTTGGCGTCTCTGGAGGAATACGTAGCCTAACAGTCAATCTAGTTATGGCTTCATTCGTTGTGCACTGTCCAACTTCATTGTCAACTGTTCTTTGTACCAATCAGAAATACATCGGTGAGAGTTCCATAAAAGGAATAATCAAGAAGAAAAGAGTTTTATGTACTTATGAAATCTCGAAAATGATAGAAAGTTAACGAATGTCTTTCATCGGCAGGAATGTTGCTCGACGAGTACGTGTCGCACGGTTATCGAAGAGCGGCGTGTGTCGCAGAATACATACATTTGTCGCGGTTCGGAAGTGGTGGGTCGCGAAGGAAGACCCGCGTCAGTTGGTCTTGGAAGAAAATCCACGATGGTCGAGCGTCTCTTCTGACGGTTCTTTATGTAAATGTCTGACCAACACATCGCGCGCGTAGTGTCCCTGGCACGTAAGCCGGACGAAACGAGCGAACGCGCACAGACACAGGCGGAAACTTAAGGCGCGGATCTTAACGAGGAGTCGAAGATTGATGCGGACAACGGTGCAGCATCCGCCCGGCGTTGGGGTCCATCTAGAAACCGTGCACGAGAATTTCTTCGCGGCCTTTCGCTTGTAAGACATCGCTCTCTGTCGTTCATGCATCGACAGATATGATCTTACAATTTTTCTTTCGCCCCTGCCTGACTCTGTCGCCCTTTTTTAATCGCTCGCGTGCTCTCGCACGACACGTATCCTCGTTCGAACCTTGAACCTTGATCGGCTCGATCATCTTCGAATCTTCAAGGAATGTTCTACCGTTGAATTATCGACCGATTTACCGTATTAATCCGATTCATAGCGTGTCGATATAGCAAACGACGCGAGAAATTCTTGCCGTTTCGCGCCAACCGAACACGGACAGAACGGAATATGTTTTATTACTGTTCGGGGCCAGCGTTTGCTACGCCACTGAGCGTGCATAAACGTTTTCACGGAGCCCCGGCGGGACCTTTGAGGCCACCCCACTCCCGCAGCAACATCAAGATGGGCCTGTCAGGCCCTAACTAGCTAAGGTCGGGCCCGAGCCGGACTCACATGAGCAAAACACCGCCCCAGGCACGAGATTGTCCGAGCGAACATTACTTTCGTGTTTTGACACGGATTTCTGACGGATGTTGCGAGCAACGCTCGTCCGCCGCTTGACGTTCCTCTGATTGGACGTATTAATTTTACAACGAGCTTTCCCCTCGTGTACATATTTGTTGAACGGCGAATTATTGATCCGGCGACTGTTAGCCTCGTCGCCTCTCGAAGATGCTGCGCGGAAAGTGGACGTGACGAATCGTGCGATGCTGATTATCCTGTCTGATTTTCTGCGAGTTAATCATGAATAGACTGCGGATCTTTATGCGAAATAAAAATTCTCCGCATCGATTGCAAGAGATAGACACTAAATTACCAACAATTTTGAATTTCTTCTACTCAACTTTGTTATAAATGCATAAAGATCCGCAATCTAATCATGAGTAATCATGCAAAACCATAATTTTCTGCATTGAACGAATTTACTGCGACAACAAATTCACTACAATACAATAGAAATTTTCGTTTTTTTTTAAATGTGTTTTTAGCTTATACTGTTTGAAGTTTCAACAGCACGGATCGCGTAACCGATCCCACAGTCGCGCGTTCGCAATTAATTATGCCCCATACTAAATTAATCGCGAAACAACCGAGTTACGACGGAGTGTCATCTTTATCGCTGTCAACGTTGTGAGAAGCAATTGTTCCACGCGGACACTGACGATCCGTACTAAAAGGAAACATAAACGGAGAGAAAACAGTTTAACGACCAATACATTATATATTATCAATAACGTTGCAAATTAGAGATCCATACAGAGAAATTAGAGAGCAGAATATGGGTATATAAAATATATAGAAAAATTAATTTGAAAGCCACTCTCATTAAAAAAATGTAATCAAGTAACCCTGTAGTTTATTAGAGAAGAATCTGATATGTTTTAATGTTCTGATGATAATAAACGACTTCTTTTGGAATAACAATATTCTTAGCTGTTGGAAAATACCATTCCACAGCAACTTCTCTTGCCGGCTCTACAATTTCCAGATGTCGAGCTTTCCGCGTCTTTTGGCAGGCTTTAAAGATTCGGCAATACCATTCAATCCCATATCAAAAATGATGTTTATTATATAATTTATATATATTTATATATATATTTATAAATATAATTTATATATATATATAAGTCTCTCAATATTATAAGGGTCTAGGGCGTATATCAACGGTAATATGTTTCTCTGTAAACAAAGTTTAAAGTTTTATTCACTACTTTATAACAATTATTTACATTATTTACATGATTTACAGTCTTACCTGTAAACAAAGAAGCGACAATTACAGTTTACACTTATCTCTTCTCTATTTATCGCAATCACTTTTGTTCTAATATCTCCTTATTCTACAATTTCGCTTGTTTATCCTTTGCACGTGTGCTCTATTACGTAATCACTATCTTTATCTCTCTCTTACTCTGTATCGGTGTCTTTCCTCAATTCTTCCAATCATTGTGTTTCATTCCATCTAGCGGGGGTTCATTAAAAGGCGCGCGGAGCATGAGCGGCGCGGCAAAATTCAAATTAACGAAAGTATACTTTCGTTACATAAATATATATATATATATATATATATATATATATATATAGTGATAATTTATTGTTGTACTAACAACCGAGGAATTTGTGAAACCACAGTATCGATACATAAATTAATATCAATGTTCTAAAGATTATACTAACTAAAACATGAGGATGCATTACATAATATACGTGAAATAGTACACGTGTATCCGTGTAATTAAATGACACGTACTAAAGTACGAGTATGTAAATACACGTGTGTTATTAATACACGTTCGAAACCACAATCTCTATTGCAAATAGAATGTTTTTTTAATTGATTCCGATATAAAGCTCAAAGACACCTTATCGGAAGTCGATGTAACAAACAACGCGAGAGGGTGAGAGTGAGGAAAAAATCGATGATAACGCATCGAGTCTGGTGCAATTCGACACGGAAGAGCTCTGGTAAGGGACGATGGGAAACCCTATAGTAAATAACGAAATCGGAGACCAGGTTGTTCCGAGAAGCGTTAGTGCAGCTCGAAAAAGCGATGGTCCATATGGAGAGCGACCCAAGGGGACCCTCCGAAATCGGTATCAAGGGCTCTATCTATACGGAGGCCCTATCCGGCACGCAGCAACATGGCCATCGGACTAAAACGAGAAAGTGACGAAAAAGAGCAACGCGAGAACGGCGAGCCAGAAGAAAACAAGACCAAGACAGCCGATTATTCGGTGTCTAAACAAACTAGTCTCGGGGCCCGGGTTTCTCGGCACCCCATGCTGCCTCCGCTTAAAAAGGACCTCGTTATAATATTTTATTGTATCTGTGAGAGACTCGCCTACCTGTGTGCACAGGTCTTGTGTTCAGGTGGTGGTGTGTGCCGTGGCATCCTGCGAACTTCGTCCCGCGATCAACATTTTTTCGTCGTCGCGACCTGCCTTATCGCTAAACGGCGACGAAACAGTCGTACGGATAAGAACAGGTCAGAAGACAATCAGCGGAATGCGAATACTTCGCACTCGTGCCAACAAATTTGCATGGAAACCAACCTTGTTAAGGCTGCCAGCGAGCCGATCGCTATTTGTATAAATGCGTTCGATACGCTGTCGTCCCGCTGTGATCATTCAAATTTACACGAAGGTCCTCGCTTCTTTTCGAGGGAATTGTATAAATATACATATCTGATCGACTGATGTAGAGAGTGGCCGTTAACATTTACATGAGAACCATCTATTTCTTTGTAATTCACCATTCGCGTAGCGTCTGTGAAAATGTCAACGACACGCATTTAAATTCCTGTGTTGTTCGATCACGTTACCTGAACGTCTTCTATATTTCAATATAATTTACAACTGCACAGCAGACCTTTATGCAAAATCAAAATTCTCCACCGGAATCGCAACAAACTGCAGTGACGGACAAGTTTGTTTTCTTTCTCAATATGTTTAACAGGTCGAAAATAATATAACAGTATTTTGAAATTCTATTAATGTTCTTGCTGTTTTAAATTAAATCTTCTGATTTTTGTTATAAATGCATAAAGTCCGCTGTCTATTTATAACTATCCTAAAATGGATAGGTGAAATATTAGGTTGTCCCAAAACCAGCGCAATATTAATTGTTCAGTTTGGAGTTCAGGTTTTGTACAGTTTTCGGCTTTTACTATTATTTCGAATGAACTGTGCTGCATTAAAAAATTGACCATTAGGCACATTAACGTGCAATTCATTGCTTGTTCGTCGAGTTTAATGAGCACGGCATGTGAATAAGGCGATTAACACATCCTGCAAACTATAATGTTTTTACGATCGCATAAACGGATGTAGATGCGGTTCATAAATATTTAAATTTCGTGTAAATATATTCCTTTAACCATAAAATCGTGTCATCTTCTATTATTAATGAGATACGCGCGGCTAACACGCGATGTTATTATCATGTCAACTTTTTCAATTTCGCCGAGTTTGCCATTTAATTAAAATGCACAAAACACTCATAAATTTCGTTCCTGCGTTAAACTGGGGTAGCTGGCTTGTGTAGATGCAGAAACGCGCCGTTTCATCAGGATGGAATTTCTATTAATATCTATTTACGCTAAATTTATGTGGCACGGTGCATTTCCCGTTGAATTATCCTCGCGTGGGATAGTCTACACTTTCCTATGTGGATTCTCAAGGTTTCCTAAACCTAATAGAAATCGTAAGTATGTGTATCAGTAAACTCAAAATCATGTAAATCATTGCAAGTTTTCTTTTCACGCATCTGTGACAGGAAATTCAATGCTATCTTCTAATTAACATTCTTAGATCTTACTTAGTACAATATGGAAAGTAATTTTTACCTGTGTCTCTCAATTAACCGTAATTTTCCTGTGCCGAACAAGGTTAAATGATAACAAATGGAAGTTATTAAGTAATAACAAATGGAAACAATGCCACGGAAAACGAAAATAACTCTCCGAACGACCTAATATATTTCTCTATCGCACCTTTTTCGAAGAATTGCTACGTCCAGAAGCGTTACTTTTCACATTTTCCTGAGAAAAAATGATCAACCACCGATACGAGGTAAATTACTGGTGCGTTTACCTTAGACTACAGATCTTTCTGGAGAATAAAAATGTTCTCCATCCCAAAATAATCGCTTTTCCACAAAGCGGTGGTAACTCGGCCGCTTCGATTAGGCAAGCGAGAGATCCAATTAACCACCGCCGCGACAGAGGGTTTCTAAGGCGCACGCGATAGACCGCAGAAGAGAAGAAGAGAATGCGCTCAGGAAATTCTTTGGAAGCTGGTTGCATGCTGGGGGGGGAACAGCTAACGCGCTCCGAATTTATAGGTGCAATTAATAACGCCTCGCTATTTAGCAAGGCGTGCAAACCGATTGCTTTCATTGGGTCGAACCAGCGGCGTGGCGCGGCTCGGCACGACTCGACTCCGACTCCGCTCTGGCATGGCAACGCTACGTACAATTCGATTTCACGCGAAGCTCTTGACGCGAGCACGTTCGAGTTGGCCGGGAGAGGCTGTTCGGATGCATATGAAATGCGTGTCGTCGACCGTGGAACGAGGCGCAAACTGCGTGCTGGCTGAAAACGCGCAATCCCACGCGCGAGCGAGTTCCTCTCGCAAAAGGCGAATCCGCGGCGACTCGCCATGCCGAGGTTCAGGTGTCGCTGAATTACACGTGCACACCTCCCCCTGGGGTGTATCCTACTCTTCCCCTCACCCCCCTCTACCACCGTTTTTGCATCAGAGGGCCGAGTCGTTCGCATATCGGGGCGGTGGCGGCGGCTGAACGGTTTTTGCGGATCAACGAGCCGAGAGCGAATTATCCACCGCCGTGGAAGTTATGGAGGAAATATTGGAAGGTTCGCGGCCGTCGAGTGGCTTTTACACCGTTTCCGGTACGGCGATTCGTGTGCAACAGCTTGAACGACGATCTCTGGCTAACAGCGACTACAAATGAAATCCGACCGAGAGTGCTACCGCGCCCCACACTGTCGAAAAGGAAATCGGGAACGTGAGAATAAAACGAACACTACCTACACGACACGCTCGATCGCAATGGATGCGATAGAGTTTGAGATTCGACCGGCTAGGTCTCGAACCAGCCGTGGTTATCCTTTCGTCGTTTTAATAGGTCGTTGAACCGTGGCTCTACGCCGCCGTTTCACCCGCCAATCGCGTTTTAATTGAACAATTGTTACGACGAGGTATTCAAGCGGATTAGAAGTCACGCGATCCTGTCGTACCCCTTGGTATTGACCACCGATTTTGATTTACGCAGGGTCTTCTCCGGGAAATACACGAGAGCTTGTCGAACGGATTTTGTACGAATCGGTTCAGATGGATTTTGTGGATTTTCAAAGGTAGACACTGCCGGTCAAACAGTAGGTTTTATATTTATCATTTCACGATTATTAAAATTATGAAGTTGCTTACGTGGAAGTTGAGTCGATCAATTTCTTTATCTAAGCTCGTATTCTAAGAAAAATTGCACGGAATCTGAACATTTTGCAGTAGACTCCCGTATAACGCGGCCAGAAACTTGTTCAAAAAGTCTGTACATGTACAAAACATTGCGTAAGACAACTGTACAGTTACTGCTGCAAAAGACAGTAATGCACAGTAATTTTAAGTAATTTTAAACAATTTTTGGTGTAACTGTAATCGGTTTTAGTGCTCGGTAGGTTTAGTGTTAAAAGTAACTGGTACATGTTCCCTTATAAAAATTACAAGATTGATTTTATTTACCCTTTGCAGCTCCTAAAATATTCTGTACAATCATTTGGTTCATTGGGGTTGTAGTTTTGGTGTTGAATACTACATTTCAGGAGCGCTAAAAGTGACTAGACATATTTTACTTTATATAAATAACAAGATTGTAAAAGAAGCTTGGACTATGAAACAATTATGTACACCAGATTGAACATACTGAATAACCATCAATAATTTATTGATAAACCTATGTAATTATTGTAAACTCATTGATTTACATTGGTTTACATTGAATCACCAAAACTTGAAATACTCAATGCATTGGCTAAGATTGTTTCATAATCTGATTGTTTCATAATATGTGTTTTATGAAGTAGCTTCTCACTAGGAATGAATGCACCAACTTCGTGGAAAAAGTGAAATGCATGTATGTAGGTCATGCATGTATGTACGTATAATAAATATTTTCTCGAAAGACAATTGATCGTGTACTGAATAGAAGAATAGTAATGCTCGAATCAGAACTGTAATTACATACATATTAATTATGATCTATCGGGAACGGAATAATCGTGCGTAAAGTTGCACAACTAGTTTGATTCTCAATGCTATGAACCTTTGACACCGATCATTCTTCACTGTCCAATACTCAATTACAATTCTGAACACGGCCACCTTAATAGGCTTTCGGCCGGTGGTTAGGCTTTCAACGGTGACGCATAATGAATTCATTCGGACGGATCGCTTAAAAAATTGTTTGGAAACCCGTTCGAGAAAATTCACGCCAGTTGAACTACTTAATACACAACGGGAGAGTTAATGAACTTATGTTAATGACTTAATTAACTACCGTGCAAAATTTCTTTCATAAACACGCGGAAATGGATACATCTAGCCCTGCACAGTTAACCATTTTAATCAAAATTTATCCTCATTTTGCAAAACACGAGTACTTTTTATTTACAAAAAGACTACGGTTACGAATAAAATCATCCACATCTTTTACATGACTTGTTACATGGAAGTTTTTCTATACGACTCCAAATAAATAAATATTTATCGACTAAATATCAATCAAATCAATTCCAATAAGATAATCAGTCCCAAATAGAATAATCATATCATATCATATCATATCAGTCCAAAGAATAATCAATCCCAAATAGATATTTGTTTTGAGATTGTAAGTATCATATACGAGTAATTTAAATAATCGCGATATTCTCCCCGTACGAATAAAAATTAGGACTAATACTATCACATATGTATCTATATTCGTCGTATGTTATTCGAGCGACATCCACCTGTTTCGAACGCGACACGAAGAGCGCACATTAAAATTCTCATTCATCTCGAGCAGTAAAAGCTCGAAGAACGTGACACCTAAGCACGCAAGGTGTTTAGCACGAGCGCATCGTCGGACAGAGAGAAAAAGAATCGCACACTTTCGCTTACCCATTAGTTTCCGCATTTCTGCCTCGCTGAGGAAGAGGTTGAAGTAACTTGCACCTGGCCGCAGGAGCATGGACAGCAACACTGCCAATTTTAGGAGCATCGTGGACCACCACGTGCTTAACCGATATGTACTAGCAGTACTTGTAAACACGCGTTACACGTTACCGTTCCGAGCACGTTAAAGTTTCGCGGACGGGACGATCATGATCGACGGGGTTAGCAGAGAAATTCACGACGATATTAAACGGGGTCCACGTTATTCCGGTGCGGTCGAGAACGAGCCTGGATAGTATCGGCAAGCCGTCGTCGCCGCCGCTTCGAACCGGACGATGCTTTTGACAGTTCGTTGCATGAAAATCACGTTCTATACTCGTAACAGGCACTCCCCGGCGATCGCGATGCGGAGACGTTTGCGAGAAGCGTGGACGTTGTTTGTTCGGACGATTAGACGGCCCGTGAAACGAGCCACGAGAACGCGAAACCGAAATCAGATGACGCGAAGGAATAAGAATGCACACACGGACGAGCGCGCGACATACCTGCCTCACGAAAGCCACAACCAGTTGTGTGCTCCGACCGCCATGGGTCGAGCGAGGTCGACGCAGACTCGCCGAGCCGAGCGCGACCGAGTTAGACCGATCACGGCCGAGCAGCCGCCGCGAGCGACGCTCGTTCCAGCCCGAGCATACGTCGGCCAACTTCGGGCTCCGTCGACCGACCAAGGGGAGAATTAAAATTGCGATTCGCAAACACGCCGGCAAGATTTACGACAGGGTGCAATCAGGACGCATTTTTGGAGATATCAGCTACTCGTCGACGCACACGGTTAGAGCTCCCGTCTACCGAACACCAGAAAATCAAGGAACACCGGCGACGACGCTTGACAATCTGCGCCCCAGTAAGCCCGCGCTTTTGTTTTCTGCACTTCGCGAATGTTACTTGTTGCATTTTCGCCCGCGCGCGTGTATGCCACCGTTCAGAAGTCGTTTGTTTTTCCGCTGACAGTTCGACAAATCCGACGAGGGTCTCACAATCAGTCCCGCGCGAAATCGATCAACGGGAGTCGGTCTCGATTAGATACGTGACTTATAATACTTACTAGAGTTTTAACCTATAATATATAACATAACCTAATATAATATAACCTATCATATTTATATACACGTACACACGTGTGTTTAGGGTTGCCAGAAATGTTTTATCCAAATATAGAAGAAGTAGTGAAAACTGCAATTATGTATACTATACAGTAAGGAGCACAACTGATTCAACACACTTTAAATCAGAATAACTTTTTTATGAATGGTCCAAACGACTTGAATTTTTTTGTAAGGCTAGAAGAATTAGTTTAGTAAATGACGTCTAAAAAATATTTTCAGAAAATACATTTGATCGAAATTGCGAATAAAAAATAGTAAAAATCAATTTTTACTATTTTTTTCGCAATTCCGACCAAATGCATTTTTCCAAAATATTTTTTAAACGTCATTTACTGAACTAATTCTTCTAGCCTTACAGAGAAATTGAAGTAGCTTCGTCCATACATAAAAAAGTAATTCTGATCTAAATTGTGTTGAATCAGTTATATGCTCGTCAGTGTATGAAAATATAGGAGTTAAAGTAAAAGAGGTACACAGCATATTTTAAACTTTTTTATTCAAACAAAGATTTTTGAAAATTCAAATATGATATAGGAGATCAAGTTCAAATATAGAAGACTCATATCAAATATAGAAGATCTGACAACCCTACGTGTGTTTCATGTAAATACACGTACTTCAGTACGTGTCATTTTAACTTTCACGTATATTTGAGATTTGAATATATTGCGTTATTGCAATTTTTTCGAAAAATTTCTTTCCACATCGTGTAGTAAACTAATTGCTCTAACTTCTGGAAAAAAAAGTTCAAATCGTATAGTCCAATGTTAAAAAAGGTTTTTTGAGAGCGTCCGAATATTAATGGGAATCACTGTAGTACACATATGTCTACTATGATACTTCGAAAGTCTTGAAAAGTGCGACTTAGAGAATTACTTATTTCTACATTTAATAAAAATCTAAATGTAAAAAATGTAAATTTTAACAATTTTCATGAATTTTTTCAGGACACGCAGGTATGTAATGTGAATGAATTTTCGAAAGACGACGTGCGGAATGGACGAGTAATTTTTCCATAATTTCTATGTTGACTATTCGCGAAGCTCGAGATTTACAATGGATTACGAGAACGCCCACGTAGCCCTTGCAAATCATGGTCTACCTCGGTGCTCGTTTTGTCTTGTTTGGAGCCTATTAGGACGAGTTTGATTACCGAACTTCGTTATTACGGCCTCGAGGCTGAAGAGAGGCAACAACAGACGGTTTTGGTCTCTCTGTCGACGTGAAATAGAAAGAGGGGCAAAAAGACGAGCGAAAAGATGGGAGACGAGCGGGCAGGACTCGTTTTGCAAATTCGCGGTTGATTGAAAAGCCTGCGTGGAGCAAAACGACGTCACTGAATACGATGAGACGAGAGAAAGAAAGAGAGGCGGGATTACTGATTACTCTGTTGTATGTACACCGTGAATCGCAAGAAGCATTACCCGGACACGTTCATCTACGAGCTCAATTTCTCGCTATTGCTGCCTGGTAGCTGCCCACAGGAAAAGCAAATTTGTTTCATCACCCTAACGTCTCGCCTCTCCGCTCCTCTCTTCGGTTACTGAAGTACTCGCCGTACAGTTATTAACTTGATCTCAATGATTATGCGCTTAACTTCATTACGATTTTATGTTTTATCGATACACCGCCCCGGGCTTCCCTTGTATATGACTTTAATAATGAATCATGCTGTACAGGGCTTCGTCGATGAGTATCTGGTAACTGTTACCAGTTTATCGCTTATCGAGCTTGAAACGAATCGAATTTTGATGGGCGGTTGCTCGCGTTCAATCTCCTTAAATGGGGAAAATTTACATTGGGAAAATGCTCCGTTGAAACACCAAGTATAATTTATCTGGATGGTCGACAAAATTGTCGCCGAGGAAACAGAAAAGTCCACAATTGATGCAGAACGTTTCCATTTTTCGCCAAGATCCGCAGTCTAGTTTATAGACTAGTTTACTATTTACGTATGTACCAATTTTCTCTGACAATAATTTATTTTAGAAGTTTCTCCGATGTCATAGCTGCTACACGGTATCAAACGGTTTAGCTTGCACGTATACGATGCTAGTTAGGGGTTGCGAACGCGAGTGTTCGGATATTTACGCGAGCTGTCGTGTAATCTGATTAAACGGTCGCAAACGCGCACGTGCAAGAACATCGTAAGGATTTTTTTTTTTCGCTGGGAACGCGTTATGAATACAATGTACAATAAACGTACAAGCGTTTAGTATAGCGCACGAGATACCGTGGAAAAAGAGGGAGGAAGAGAGAAGGCTCTCTGTAGCTTCTGCCACGAAGCTCCATTTAATCTAGAGCAAATACGGAGCGGTCCGCTTAAATCAAAACAGAGTCAAGAAGAGAGAACAGTTTCCTTTGTCGGGTCTAATCTGGACAAACAGTCGTATATCACGACGGTGTCGTCCAGGTTGCTGTTTTATCCACGTTTATTCCAGTAACGGCTACTGAGGATTTCAAAGGAACCGGGAATACCTTCGATAGCTTCTAATTTTGGGCCGTCAATGCTCTCTTTGTGAAACGGTTTCGTCCACGAGATACAATATTTACCTTGGCGATTATTCGATCGCACGGATTTGCGCTTTTCAACTACGTATATGACAATTTCTTTCTTCTGAAATTATTTCTGAATGTACCTTTTCTACTATTCATTCATTTGTTGATGATGATCATAATGACGCCACTCCTATTCTGCTTGCCCTCTTTAACCTTCTTTCTAATCTGTTTCTATCATTACGAAAAGGAACTGTTATTATACTGAATCATAAGAGAATATAAGTCTGGATAGATTAGTTTCATTTTAATAGAATATTAGCTTACCTAGTAATATATGTATGCAGAATCAGATTTCTTCAAATCGTTGAGGTGTAACCTTTTCTGCACAATTACCAAAGAATTTTCTAACATTTTCAAAGGTCCCTCATCATTCGAAAAAAAACCGCTTTCCACCACACATCACCATAAATACCGCAGAACACTCGAACAATAGCAGTAACAGCAAGCGTGTTTCGCGGCGCAAATCCCGGGCATCGACCGCAAAGAGTTCAAACCATACTTCACGCTCAGAAAGTCCACAATCACCCCTTTATGAAAACAGTGGATTACAATTGCGCGGGGTGATACGTCATTGACTTGCCGGCGTGAATTGATTATTCGTTTCCGTGGAGTCTCGCTGTGGCAGCGATGCTCGCGTAATAATGTCTCGTTAGAAGGCCATAATGGCGGGCGTTTTCAATGGGGGGCTGGAAAAGCTTTGACGCGCGTGTCGCGTCGCGTCGATTGAAATTGCGGGGCTCGGCGCACGTGTGCGCGGTAGAAGGAAGAAAATGACGTTTCCTTCTTGTCCTGGGAAAAAGCTGACGGCGTTATCACGCCACCGGGTTTCCGCTCTGAAAAGCTTCCTTTGCCCGATCGTCGCGCGGCCTCCAATTAACGCTTTTCCGCGGGTGTCAAAAGGTACCGACTGCGCGCTCTAAAGTGGATTAAAGCGGGCCCCGTTTGCCACCGCCTTTTACAACATTTACAAACGCGGGCGCGTGTACACTCCTCCACAAAATGATACGCATACCTGTGCTATCTCTCATTTCTCGAGGAGCACGTAGAATTTCTGAATGAAATACCATTCTTCTATTCAAATACAGAGATCTCCACAACCAATGGTTTTTCGATGCGAACGGCGAACTGCAATGAACAGTGCATTGAAAAATATGTAATCTTATTTACGAAATAAAACTTGACCTTCGTGAGTCCTTCATGCGTCCACCCACAAAAAAGGTATCGAAATAGACACCTTTCAGAGCAATTCAAATTTTGTCGCTTGAATGAATATTATTGGAGAAAAAAAAAAATCGAGGTGGAAATCAGAGAAAGGTGGATCACCCTGTATATAGCTCACGTGCGCTATCATTTTGTTCAGGAGTGTACACACTGCTTGTACAAGCTTGTACTCGGTCCCGGTGCTTCGTCGTCACCTCTATTCTTACCATACCTGTGCACACGATTTTCTATGCGCATTCAATTCGATCCACAGAGAACGCGTGCGCGTTTCATCCGATTTCGAATAACCGCGAAAATGCGCCCAGCCCTGTTTAATTTCAATTAATGAGAGAGAGAGAGAGAAACCTTTGTGAAATCGCGAATTGTACCGCATTTCGATCGACGCTTCACAGCAGCGTACGCGATCCTTTTGAAACCGACTTTTTCGCGTCTCTGCCCTCTCTTTGACGCTATCCGAACGGTCGAGCGACGGGAATTATTACTTTTGAACGCTATCTCCTGGTGTAATTGTTTTAATTAACGTTTTTAAAGCGCGACTCAAAGCGAAGATTTGTTTACGGACTCCTAGAGTTATCGGTACTACCGAGGCTCTTTGACGCTCTTTCGGCTTTGATATGTTTCTCACCGGGCTCGTTTGTGCGCAAGTCGTTTTAAACCGACCACGGTAGCAGTTTGTTTGATATAAATGTTTAAAGCGAGTCGCGCGCGCCTTTAAATATTGCATCGGAATTGCAGCGACGTTAACCAACCTTATGGCGCGGAGGGATGAAAGTAGAAATTGCAGTAGACAAGGTATATGAAGGGGTGAGCCTGAAATTAAGAAGATATAGATAAAAAGAGCTTGCTGCACGTTGGACTAACAAGACTCAGGACTCAGGGGCTATTATCATAATTGTGGGCTGCAGGCAGTGGCTGTGCCCACAAACCAGAATGCCTCTTGTCTCATCTACCTTCGTTTTCTCCTTCTTCTTTCTTGTGCCCTTCTTCTTCGCCCGGTTCTTCTTCGAGTCTTTTTACTCGAAACCCTCCCGTAGTCTCGCATTTTGCGCGTCTCTTCGCTGGTCTTTTACACGTGCTAGAGACAAATGGATCGACCCCTACGGCATTTAACTTTCACACTGCGTATTTCCATTTAGATTAAAAAACCCTTCTCGATATCTTACAAATTCGGCGACAAACTACGCCGGAATTTATTCGGTTCGTATCGCGGCGTACTCGAAGAAACTGTTTAAGGTAGATAAAAACTGCCAGTTGTTTGGCAAGAAGCAGCTGCCCGTCGTTATAGTGCTAATGTTAATGTAGAGCGGAACCAAGTCCATACTTTTCTAAAAATATTTTTATATTATCGAAGATTCTATGAAAATTGGCAGGGTTATAATATTTTAATGAATTTCAACATGAAATCTAAACCTACATCGAGAAGAATCAAGAATTAGATTAGAATTATTCTTTGCGAACACGATGTCGAGCTCGTTTCGAAAGAAAAGATTATTTTATTGCGTGTGTTTTTGCGTCTGAAAGCTCTTTTTATTTACGTAAAGTGTCTCGTCCATCTAACCTATGCACAGCGAAGGAAGTGGTGTCATCCCATTATCCTTAGAAACGTCTGCAGCCGCAGATGTATACACGCGTAATACTAGCGTCTATTCAGAAACAATGCTAAAATCCAAGATGTAATGTCTGCCAACAATCGTTCCATTCTCTCCCGTATCTGTACTTTCCTTGATTACACGACAGGCTTCAAGATCCTGCCAAGACCGGCACATACACATCTCGACTTTCATTTCGAGAGACAGCGGTGTGTAACGCGAGTAAATCGACATCAAATGTCAAGACCGCAATCCTTTTGATCGAATCTTTCCTAGCGAGATTACAGAGAACCTTCGTGCAATCTTTCAAGATCCAGTCACTGTTACAACCTTAAAATGAAACTAGAACCGTCGCGGTTCCTCTCGAAGTAAAATATTCACCTACAGTTTCTAAAGCGAGCTTTTACACAGATTCACATTTTTAAGGACACGTTCCTGAAACGGGAAATTCGAGTTCGTATTTTATGCTGAGGCTTGTGTTACGTTCAAACAGAATGGACACATTATCTACGGATCATTTAATTTTATATCATTTTTAAATTTATCTTTGCGTTCTACATTAAATTAACTGTGAAAAATCGTAAAATTATTATTTAAAGACCAGCTTAAAATTGTTCACTTTCTAATAATTGCAATTATAGAGACGCTTGAGCGAAATATTAAAGTTCGAACAGACATGTTTAAAAACAAAATACAAGTATATTTCGATCCTGGAAACATAGTGAACGGCTCGAAAAGTATTTTCCCACATCATCCTCGACCTTCCCTACTGCAAATCTCACTCTTCCACATTTCAACGTTCATTCCGAATCTGAGCTCGTCGAATATTTCCAAACGATAACTGGTTTACTCTTCCATCTTTCGGTGGTTATCATACTTCACCCTGCATCCTCTAAGTGGCGTTGCTAAATTGTTTCTTTTTGTTCGCGTTTCCTCTCGTGTGTTCTTTCAACGAGAGATGCCAGGGGCGTGTATGTTTGTTTATCCTCGGTGTGTACCCTATTATTAGGGGCCGGTGCTGCTCGAAAACCGAATGGCCCATGCGGATATTCTCCGGGCCCGGAGAGACGATCGCGTCCCCCCTCTCTCTCCCCACTCTCCCTCTCTCTCTCTCCAGTCTTTTCGACCA
Organism: Lasioglossum oenotherae; assembly: GCA_028455765.1. NCBI lineage: Eukaryota > Metazoa > Arthropoda > Insecta > Hymenoptera > Halictidae > Lasioglossum > Lasioglossum oenotherae. The sequence continues at coordinate 4,268,941 of CM052283.1, read as the reverse complement.
AGGCGTTCACTTCTCCTTCTTCTTGGCTCGTTGTTCTGTTCATGGGTTTCGCGTAGTCCCAGACGAAGTGGAGGATAGCCGAATAAATTTCGGGACGCAGCCCGCTCCCTGCTCAGCTCTGCTCGACGGGGGGCCTTGTGCCTATCTAGATCCTGATTTAGACTCCACCGCATTTTAATTTATCGCTGGCGATCGTGCCGATTATAGGAACGCCTATGCCCAAGAGAAAAAAGAGAAAGATCTCCTCATCGTCTCCTACAGTCAACTAACGGAAAGGCGTATTTACGCCTTCCTTCCGCAGAGTGACCGATAGTTTCTCGCCTCAATGTCTTCGGATTGATGTTCAAAAGATATCGTTATCTTGAGGACGCTGCTCCACCATGATGGGTGTACTCGACAAGAAAAATATATCAATTCTAAGCCTCGCTGGACACACGTTTGCCTTATTACGTGCAGAAGCATTATTTTTCACGTTTCCCTGAAAAAAGGGTCGACTACTGATACGAGGTCAGTTACTGGTGCCTTTACCTTACATTATGGAAACAAAAACATATTAATTTTTACGTTAATACCAGGTCATTCAGAAAGTTCGTAGCCTAACACATAGATGATATTGGAAGCAAAAATGTATGGTTGTTGAAAACATCCGTCCTTGATGTGAACATACCATACATTCCAAATCGATCTGTGAAATAGCTTACTTCAGGCAGCTGTTTAAAGAAGACGTGTTTGCTTTGGTTAGAAGAATGGAAAACTTGAGAAATCATGCAGCCAGTATTAGTATCCGTGCAGTCAATATTGATATGAAAAAAAGGAAGGAAATTTTTGATGATATGGTGAATGTGTTAGGGGACAGTGCTCCTTTATATGCAACGGTAAAAAAAATAGATTGCTCTATTTAAACATGGTCGTGCAGGCATTAATGATGATCCACGTTCAGGACGTCCAAGAACTGCAATCACTTCAGAAATTATTGATCATGACTATGCTTTGGTTTTGGAAGATCGCCGACTAACTGTGGTTGGTTTAGCTGAGGCGACTCGATCAGTTCATGAGATCTTACCTAATGAATTAGGTATAAGAAAGCTATTGACAAGATAGGCGCCGCATTCGTTAAATTCGGATCAAATACACATTCGCGTGAAATGCTCCCAACAACATTTGGATCGTTTGCAAAAAAAATGAAACTGACTTTGCGCGTCGATTTCTAACCATGGATCAGACTTGGGTTCACCACTATGATCCTGCATTGCGACAACAAACCGCAGAGTTGACTGAGCCCGGTTGTTCAGCTCCAAAGCAACCGAAGTGGTCAAAATCGACAAAGAATGTCTGGCATCCGTTTTTGGGATGCAAAAGGAATGTTGTTAATTGATTACCTTCAAACCAGGAAAACAATAACAGGAGAGTATTACTCAAACCTTTTGGATCAACTGGATTCACAAATTCGGGAGAAAAGGCCTAGCTTAGCGAAGAAAAAAGTCCTTTTTCACCAGGACAATGCATCAGCTCGCAAAGGTGTTCTTGCAATGGCCAAATTGAAGGAGTTACGCTATTAATTGTTGCAGCATCCACCATTTTCGCCAGACCTGGCCCCCTCCGACTTCCATTTGTTCCCAAACCTCAAAAAATTCCTACGTGGCAGGCGTTTTTCATCAAATAAAGAAGTTATAGCAGCCGTAAATGAGTATTTTAGAGGTCTCGAGGAAAATCATTTCCGAGATGGGGTAAATGAATTAGAAAATCGCTGGAAAAAATGTATTGAGCTTAAGGGAGAATATACTGAAGTATAAATGTATTTTGACTAATTAATTCATGTCATTTCATTGTTAGGCTACGAACTTTCTGAATGACTTTAGTACTTTCTTTACGTGTCACAAAGTTTATCCTTGTATTCTAAATATAATTACAATAACGGGGGTAGTAGTTCGTTATAGTTCAACTAATACTGTATTCATATAAGTGTATGTCCGTCACCGTACACGACCCTTTTCTTTTTTTCACGCCGTATGCGTGGGACTCGGGGATTCCATGTCCACTATATGGGAGCCACAATGCACCGCTGATGACATATCGTGCAGGTCCAGTCGATTGAATACTGTCTGTTTGCGCAGACGACACGTGACACAACGCGACGCATTAGGGAGATGGCCCCCCAACCCTGTGCTCTTGCGCCCCGCCTTATTTATTTAATTTAACGGCATTGTGCCGCGGTGTTTTCGCCAGTTTACGCTCGATTTATCGCGCCCGTGACCACCTCCCGCATTTTTAACGTGGGAGAAAATACTGTTGGGATACTCAGGCGTGTATCTACTCGAGTACACGTTTCTCTGGTGTGGCCCGACCACCGTGCGAAAATCACTGCGTGTTTTTACGAGCTCCATCCAGCGTGACAAACGTTACCATTCATGCGTACGTTCGCACTCACGCTTTCCATATTGCATCGATACGCATTCACGGTAATGCGTTGCTCACTCCGGAATTGTGTGCGCGGGATGCGCAATCCTTCTCTCAATAAATGATATTGGTTTTCCCATGGCTCGAAGTGTTTTATGGATTAGCCGGAAGTTATGGGCTCTTCGATTCTCATCGTTAGTTGCGAAATTAGTCGTACACGTGATATTGATCGGTCTTTTAATCTGATCACTGCGGATGTTTATAATAAAATAAAATCCTGAAATAAAATCCTGTTTTTAATGGGAACAGGCTTTGTAGATCGAAAACAAATAAAAACGTTACTAAATTCTACCGAATTTTATATTCTGGCATTTTTTAAACATTTTCATAAGCATAAAGATCCGCAGTCTACTGATCACTGAAACACAGGTTGCGACATTTATGTCCTATTACTTTTTTTCGTAAAACAAACGGTTTTCGAAAAAATTGAGAAACATGTAGGAACGAATACCAAAATTTTTATGTAAAATTTGAAAATTGAAGGGTGATCTCATTATTTTTTATCAATGGTGGAACACCCGGAACTAACAGTGATCTGAAATACCGACACCGCTGAAAGTTCCATTCGTTCATGCACCGACGAGATACTATTAAACCATGAACACAATTCACAGATAAATTTATTATTTCTGGCTGTTTAATGTTTATAACTATTCCTTTTGCTAATGATATTAACGAGCACTCCCTTGAACACCTTGCTATCTAATTTTTTCGTAAAAATAGGCAATAAAACTCGAGATACAGAATAACTTTTAAACCATGAACATTCGCGCGCATTAATTTATTCAAAATAATAATTTTTATATATGTTTATTGTGATTTTAATTGCAATTGTTATTTTTATTACTCTTTATGTCAATTCTATACACTTTTTATGCCAAGTCCACAGGCGTTTCTCTAATAAAGCTACTTATTAATATTAAATTTATTAGAATTATTTATTTCCGCATCGAATTTTAGCAATTTCTAATACATGGCGGTGTACATGGTTATATCGCACGAGAAGCATCGGTTGAAGTTAGTTCTGATTTATGCCACAGGCTAGTAAAGGTTCTGTTTCACGCTAAAACATGTTGCTGCATGATATGGTCGCTGTTTCGTGGTAAAAGCCGGCTCTACGGTGCGCCTAGGAGCTGTTCCGTGCTAAGTGTGAGCGTGCCAGAAAGTGGTGCAATTCAGACCCGGCCGTAAGCACTTTCTTATTCTCTCTGTTTTCAATTATTTCGAATGGGAGTAGGTGAACCCACTTGGCGATGAAGCTGAATAGCTCGTCGGTGGTTATGTGGAAATGAAAGACAATCAAATAACAAATTGCAAAATGAATTACTCTTAAAGTTTCAATCATTTATTTCGTTAACGCTTTATATTTTTCAATCCACTATATTATACAATAAATAAATAAATAAATATAGCTAATATAACATCATAACTTAACAAATTATAAATTCAATGACTTAAATTACAATGTGTAAAGCATGTATTTAAAGTACAGATTCATTTAAACACAAAAGTTATGTTATAGACAACGGATCTCATCAAATTGGAATTAAATAGAAATTTATTCCCTGTCTTAATATGTTTAATAGGTTGAAAATAATATAAAAATATCTTTAAATGTTTCGAATATTTTTACTATGTACAATTAAATGCATCAAATCCACTGTCTATAAATATAACTATAATATAACTGTTCAACTGTGTAATTGAAGTTTTGTAAAGCCTCTAACCCCTAGTCGGCTGTAATTTCGAAAACGTCCATATTCTGAATTGGAGGAGATTATAGGAATAGGTACTTTTTCGACTAAAATGGTGATTGCGAGAAGTTTTTGGGGATTAAACAAAAATTTGTTAATGTGTCCAACACAGTCGTAATCGTGAAAGTACTCTAGGCTGATTTGGGGGTGGCTCGAACGTTGTAGAACACGTTGATTAGATAAAACACCCTTATTGACATTTTCTTGCAGTTCATAGAAAACACGAAATGTGTAACTCCTGCAGATTAATAAAATCTCTCTAAAAGCCGAATCTGAGCCTGCAACTTCGGTCATTGTAATTTCTGTGGCCTGAAGGACGTTATTTTTGCTACAGTTCTGTCAAATTTGGAATTCGGATGGAATCACGCGATTTTTGTTTTGGAAGGTTTTCAAAAATGTAACCAATTCCAAAAGTTAACCGGATTCGGAGCATGGACGTTTTCTGAAATTTAGCTGTATAGTCTACGCAGAAAGGAATTAAGCATTAGAAGCTTTACAATAAAATAAATTAAACACGTAAGAACATTTTCGTCCATAAAGTTGACTTTACCGATGTATGATAGAGCGAATCACTGCACACAATAGATTTTCTGTTCAATTCGACAATGAATGAATCCGTTCGAGCTATTGTTCGATTGCTTCTAATTATTATTAGAAAATTTGTCAAAAATACTGTTCCCAGGAATATCGACTGACATCACAATTACGAAAGGCTACTTTTTTATGAAACACGCTTCGACATTTTACTATATTTTGTCGTTCAATTCTCTTCTGGACAATTCTTCTGATCAGTGCGAATGAAATATGCTCTACTTATGCCATTTTTATCTATCACTTGATATGCTTTCTCCAAAACAGAAACAGGTGGCTTTGTTTCTCTCGTCAGGATCCAAGCGTTTCGTACACTAAAATGCAGAGGAATTAATATTATTCAACAGAAAATACATTATTTATCGAAATAATATTTGACATCATTCATCCATTATTTATTATCATTGACACACTAACGTAAAGTTATCTTATACTATTCTAGCCAGATTAAAACATTGCCAATAGCAGTAACTGTAAACTGCGGATGTTTATTGAAATTTGTAATTTTAATCATTAATTTATACACATGTGTGTATAAGTGAAATCAAGTAAAAATTTGTATGCCTTAATAATGATTTTATTAATGTAAAATCGAATTAAAGTATTGGTGTAAAGTGATTAGCAGTATTGAAACTTGAATTTTTGTATTGCATCGACTTTTCAACTTTTTCGTATGTAAAACCGATTATTATAAAATTTGCAATCGATTTATTTTTATTATTTATTTGAAGAAATATATATTTCTGAAGATATACGAATCATCTATTATTCAAGTCTCAAGAAATATAAAATTAGTTTTAAGAATAGCTAAACGTATGTTTACCTGAATACACCAAAGTTCGAGCAGCTCCATACTACGGCGTACGAAGTATAGTCAGTATCTAGAATCCAATAAGGGGCATCGAGTGGTAGAGGAAGAGAAGGGAATGTCACGATTATCTTAGGCTCCTCTGTCCTGCCAATTAGCCTTCCGATTCCTTCGATACTTGAAGAGACTCCGGTCCTATCGCAACCACAAAAATGTTAATCCCAATTCCATAGAGTTACTGAATTTACCGCGTATCGGTTAAACAATTTCATTCGATGGAATTATTTATCATTTATTGCCAACAATGCTCTAACAGTTGAATAGTTTCGAAATTTTACTAAGTCTGAAGATTTAGTTTGAAAGCTACCGCTGGAATTTTGAATATTCGGGACAGCAAAGAATTTCACAAACGAGCATCGGCGTTTAGAAAGCATGAACGAATGCTACTTACAGGGCAGATATCTGTTTATTCAAGATCTTAATTGATCCGTTTTCACCTTGACTGTAATTCGCAGTGACGCATTTCCCGCCGAATTCGAACAGAGCGAAGTACCTTTCCGCCTCGTACCATTTTCCGATGTACTGAAACAAACAGGTTAAAGCCGCTTTTCAATGATCAGGAAAGTTCGAACGATTTTTCTTGAAAGTGCTGTCGCGTGCGTCGCGTTTGTCGCGTTGCGTCGGATGTATGTATATCACTGTACGTACATCCCATCGAGGACAACTTTCTAAGTGCAGGTTGCATTGCCTGATAAGTAAGTCAATAACACAGGCAGGAACGAAAGAAATCTATTCTAATTTCCGACAATTAAGTTTAGACGATCATACTCACCCTACTCATGTCGAAATTTGACATAGTTTCCAAATTAGGACAGGTGCCTAAAAATGGCACCTGTGCTGTTGCCCCCGCTACCACAATTAACAGTAGACATGCTCGAAACATTCTTTTGCCTGGAAATAAACAGACAGATATCAGTTATTCAATGTTAACCACATATATATATATATATATATATATATATATATATATATATACTACATACACACACCATATACAAAGAATTATTTCAATTTAGCAATTCATTGATCGTGGATCTAAATGCAAAATAAAAATTGTCTACGTCAATTGCAAGATACAAAGTGCAAAATAAAAATTGTCTGTATCAATTAGAAGACACTGAGTGCAAAATAAAAATTGTCTACGTCAATTGCAAGAAACAAAGTGCAAAATAAAAATTGTCTGTATCAATTAGAAGACACCGAGTGCAAAATAAAAGTTGTCTACGTCAATTGCAAGAAACAAAGTGCAAAATAAAAATTATCTGTATCAATTAGAAGACACTGAGTGCAAAATAAAAATTGTCTACGTCAACTGCAAGATACAAAGTGCAAAATAAAAATTGTCTGTATCAATTAGAAGACACTGAGTGCAAAATAAAAATTGTCTACGTCAATTGCAAGATACAAAGTGCAAAATAAAAATTGTCTGTATCAATTAGAAGACACTGAGTGCAAAATAAAAATTGTCTACATCAATTGCAAGAAACAAAGTGCAGAATAAAAATTGTCTGTATCAATTAGAAGACACTGAGTGCAAAATAAAAATTGTCTACGTCAATTAGAAGACACTATATATTGAAATCGTTATTTCGAAGAAAACAGGACCTAGAATTGGTCCACTTCGAAGGATTATCAATTTTCTATATAATAATGTGACAGCAATTTCTGCGAAAACGCCTTTCGAAAGAACAGTTAGCTTTCAGTCTGCAAAACAGCAGCAACGATGCAGTTATCATGGCATTGCATGGTCACCGTTATTTATGGATGTTGCTGGGGAAAAAATTGAAGACGGTGTCAGAGAGTATCACGTTCGACAGCAATCATTTCCTAAGATATTCGAAAAGTAATAAACAAACGTTAAACAAATTCTACATCGCTGTTGTGGCTGCAGGGCTGTCAAACAAACGGAAGCGAAACATTCCATTGGTAGTTCAGCGTGAAACATTAAACGGTATACTTAATGCTATCAATTTTTATTATGTAGCGGTACATTGTTAGGTGTTTAAATAATTCATTTATATTCACATGCACAGCTCCGATAATCGTCGAGAGAAAACATTTCGATCCAATGTATTCCGCCCATTGTCACACTTTTCCCCACGATGTTTACAGGCCCATTAGAATAGGAATTCATTAACGACGTTGCTCTTGGTGCGCATTAGCATTTGTGAGCCGGTTATGATCTCGAGTATAGCCTGCCCAGAGTTCGGAGGGACTTTGTCGCGCCCGGGAAAAAGCCGCGTGTCGTCGAATTGCAAATTAAATGGAAATGATAATGACTAAACGTACCGGGCTATGATAATCGTTGGTCCACTAGGAATGTTGGTTCTTGAAACTGGTACAGGGTTGACTGTTGTTACACTTCTCACGCGATGAACCGTCCGCCGGTGACTGGACTCTTCCCGTTCCGTACACCTTCCACTTACGAACTCTTGAAGGCTGACTGGATGCGTTCGAAAAATTTCTGTCAGTTAGTGGGTCGCTAACGGTACATTTCAAGTTCAAAAAACCTTGATCTCCGATTCGGATTTACTGCCGCGTTATTGTCCGTGGACCAGTCTCCCAACCTCTTCCAAACCGTCACGTAATCTCCTCGACTACCAATTTCGAAAATCGCTACCTGCGCTTACCGGAGCGGCAAACCTAACTTATATAGCGAACCTTTAATCGCTTTCTTATCTCCGACAGGATTGATTTGAACTGGTTTGCGCACTAGAAATTGATTGATATACGTGTTTGTTTCTAGCAAAGTCAAAATGACTGGTTTATGAATCACTGTACTCGAAAAGAGGTTAAAACGAACAATCAATGAATTTATTTTGTCATGCGTTGCTGTAATCGAAGGTCTAAGGAACAATAGGATATACAGGGTGAATTCGATAAAGCAGAACACCTAAATATCTTCGTTACTTTTCGATGTACAAACAAACTTCGTAGGACAAAGTTACACTGTTTGAAGGGCCACATATAACGGTGTAAGGGAAAAATAATTTCAAGATCATTTTTATGAGATTTCAAGGTTATCGATGTTTTTTTAAATGGAATGATATATTTTCGTTAACGTAATGTTGTAGCTGACAAAATAACGAATTCATGCATGTAACACAATATGACCTTCAAATGACCTTCAACCCAGAAAAATGGTATAAATAAAATTCAACGTGTAAGATCCATTTGATGTATTTCTGTTACGCCAAATGTTCAAAAATATTTCCCATGAATTCGTTATTTTGTCAGCTACATCATTACATTAACGAAAATATATTATTCCATTTAAAAAAACATCGATAACCTTGAAATCTCATAAAAATGACCATGTAATTTTTTTTCCTTTACACCGTTATATGTGGCCCTTCAAACAGTGTAACTTTGTCCTACGAAGTTTTTTTGTACAACGAAAAGTAACGGAGATATTTAGGTGTCCTGCTTGATCGAATTCACCCTGTATTTCTGGCCTCTCTGGAACGTTTTTTACTTCATAAATATAATCGATGCTCTACCAAAAAGTTAATAGGAGAGAAGAATCGTTTATGCTTCCCTCGTGTCTGCAGAATGTTGTGCATTTCTGAAGCCATAGCAGCGAGAAAATTCTTATAGGATGATATTAAGATACAGGAGCTCGTTCATTGACACTTACCTTTTTATGATGCATGAGAGGTATTCACGCTGTCAGCTTTTTGTGGTTTTATTGACTTGTATAGCCTCGGAATAGGATGAGTACGTTGAGGAAGAGTCAGACTTTTTTATTGCGATGGACCGTTAGCTTCAACTTGGCGAAATCGTTTACTATTCTTACGGGCAGGTTCAAGGTTTGCCTTCGGAAATAGCCATTCTGTTATACAACTAATTTCTTTCGTATTCATAGCAATTTGTTCATCTTGAAAATATTTATACTAACTTGCTTTATGTCATTCTTACTATATCGAATTCCAGAATGAAATTATAACTATTGGGTGAAATAAAATTGATATAGTCTTTTAGAAATTATTGGAAGATTCATTGCACATTTGGAAATCTTTACATTAATGCAAGACCTTCTTAATTCTGAAATTAATATTGAAAAGAGGATGTGATTGAACTTAGTCAGGTAGGTAAAGTGTTAAATAAGTGTTCTCTGGTTTCGCGTTGTTATTGTCATGTTTCAATGCAAGCATACGCATAGTCGATCGCAGGAGGAAGAATCCGAAAAGACGTTCGTATCAACATTTTCAGTAACAATTTATTCAACTTTTCTTTTTCTTTTTTTAACATTTGTACATAATCGAAGAAGAAACGTTCAAGCCTACCCCTACCCTACCATTGATTCATGAAAGTGATAAAACGTGAAGGAACGATGAATAATGATCGTGATTCTCGGGCGAGACTGGTTTCATGAAGAAAAACCGCTACGAGCTCTCGAGGCTACTAAACTAATTGCAATACGATCTACACGCGTTTTCATCAATGGGCTGAATCGAAGTTCGATTGGTAATACTATTTCTTTAGGCAGTAGTCTCCTCCACTACCTTGATGATCTTCTCAGGGGCTTTCTCGTCGGCAGGTTCGCTAGCTTCTTTCTTCGTCAATGTTTTCGTGCTGTCAACCAATTGCAGATTCTCTTCTACAGCATCGGCGACAGCCAGAATATGCTCGGGGACTGTCGTAATCGGGAGCTTCACCAGATTTTCGCCAGATGGGAGGTTTGCCAGACGTACCTTGTCCTTTTTAGCGGATTCTTCAGCGATCAATGCTGGGGCGTCTGGCACTATAGCGGATCTGATGAATCCTGAATTTTTCTGTGCTTCTTCCACCGGTGCTTCCTCTGGTTTCGACGCTGTCCCGTCTAAATACGCGCAATCGTCTTGGTCTGTCTTCACGAAGAACGTTCTGGAGATTTTGTACTTGTCCAGCACGGAGTAGGCCTGGTTCAGACGAAATTGTATTTTAGTGTCATTGAACTTGTGGAGAAATTGTCGTAGCAAGTATTCATTGCTAAAGATGTTTTTCAAATGTAGTTTGAACGTGTCTTGGTTCAGACAAAATTGTATTTTAGAGTCGTTGAACTTGTAGAGAAATTGTCGTAGCAAGTATTCATTGTTAGAGACATTTTTCAAGTGTAGTTTGAACGTGTCTTAAACATTATTGATGATGATTATATGAACATTAAATTAAGCGTAGACTTTTAAGTGTTTAAGGATTTTTATCATTTAAAAACTGACGTAGAAGATAGTTCTGCTGAGATATTTCATAAACTAAATGTAGAGTGTTGATTAGTTAGTTTGAAAAATTACCTTTTGTAAGATTGGTCCCGGGGCAATCCTTTCTCGCGTCATGACCCAAGCATTCTGAGTGTGGAATGGTCCGATACCAGCGCAGCTCCATAAAACTGCATAGGAATCATAGTCCGTCTCGAGCACAGAGTATTTCGTTTCTGGGGTCAACGGTATCGTGTATTTCACTACCAGCTTTCCTTCCTCGGCTTTCGAAGCTGCTTTCTTGATTTCTCCCTCGACAACCCTCTTGATACCAGTACTAAACATTGCGGATAAAAACATGTACATATTTGTACAGCCTTACACATTTACTGCGTTTGTAAGATTTAACGATTTGTAGATCCTTAAATCTTATACAGAATCCTTGATAATCTAGTGTGTCGAATGTTACACCGAATCCATGTAAAATAAACTTTATGCCGCGATTACAAATAACAATTTTTCCGAATTGTTTGCCTTCTTTACCAATGAATTCCTCGTTCTTGAAATAGATGACCACGCGCGCGTGTAAATAAACAAATAATCTCTTACAATTTCATTTGTACTTACAATCTGTTCGTAACTTCATTGCTGACACGGAATTTACCATCGGGGGCAAGAGTATAATTGGCCATGACACAACGCGACACTACTTCCGTAAGTTGGAAGTACCTCTCAGCTTCGAACCAAACACCCAGAAACTGAAATCAAAATTTGGAAAGTAATTAATGGTAATCAATTTCGAATTTATACTTTCAAAGTTTCAAGTTTCATTCAAAATTAATATTTATTACTGTCAGAGCATAATCCGCGTTAAGAAGGAACTTTTATAATGGTATATAAAATGGTCGCGTTACGTTAAATGGTCTGAACCCTCCACAAACAAATCACCAACGAATGTACCAATAAAATCTGAACGTTTACGAGAACGAGTACCGTACAGTGTTGAAACAGTGGCTAGGTTGATTAAGGATGTTCTGGAGGTACAATGGGAAACAAAAGTACAAGAAATTCGAAATCCATCAATACTAATGAATAATATATCCATCAATAATAATGAAAGCCATTCATGAGTAGATTTTGTATTACACTTTTGCGAATACTGTACCCTTTGTAGCTATAACACGATAAATTTGACGTTTTGTGACAGTTTATAATTTGTTTGCTCTGTAACTGTTTAGTGAATACCTAATAAATTTTGAACATAATTAATTACATAATTTTTACTACATATGAAAAAAAACTGGAGTTTCTAGTTGCGTTTTTTCAAGGTTTAAATAGGATTTGAAGTGGAATTTCATGAATTCTCCATAAGAAGACGTGTCAAAATGTGGAAACTTCAAGTTGCTATAATTCTTAAACGGTGCAGTGAATCGAACTAATTGCATTAATTTAGTAAGAATTATATCTTGTCAAATTTTCGAAAATTTTGTTGCGTTTTTATATACCTCCAGAACATCCTTAAACTACTCGTATACTGTCGAAGCACAATCCGCGTTGAAATGGAACTTTCGTAATGTCAAATAAAATGGGCACGTTACGTTCAACCCTCCACAAACAGAGCACTACCACATATACCAATAAAATCGGGATGTTTACAAGAACGAGTACTATTATGAACTAGGTTGATCGGTGCAGCGTACCTTGCTCATGTCGAAGTTCGCCATGGGCACATACTCCGGGCAGAAGCCGAGACTGGGCACCTGGGCATTGGCCAGGGCCAGTGTCGATAGAACCAAAACAATTTTCCCGATCATGTCTTCTGTTGATCTGCCGTGGGTCTTGTCCGAAGCTCTTGCCTTATATACAATAACCGGTGAGTGTAAGAGCGTTGACCGGGCACTATCCCCTCCATTTTTTTTTTACCTACACGTGAAAAGCCTTACGGTACTCTTCGTGGCCCCAGAATCTGGTCAACAGGCGATGGTCATTGGTCAATGTTGCCGGCGACTTCTTGCCAAGAAGTTCAGCCGAGGTTGTGGAGCTCGGACGACCGCTCGACTCGCTCGGGGAACACACAGACTCCATTATGCAATTCCATCGGCAACGGGACTTTTACACCGATGAAGACGAATCCCCCGGAGCGGCGGATTGGTGTCAGTCAATTTGATGGGATGCCAAGATTCCCGGGATACATATGGCAATTGTAACGGGCCACGGCGTGTGTCTATGACTCCTGGGTCACAGGTTGTACCCGCGATTCCGTTCTCCAAAATTCCTGCCGGCCTCGACCGCGATCTAGAGCGTTCCGAACTCGAATCAACCAGAACATTCGTATGCTCTAACCTAATGGAACCTAAAGTGCACAGGTTTGTATAAAATTTGCGCTGCGCAAACAAATGTTACTCTGCTTTCATATGTACTAACCTAATAGTTTAAAAATTCACGAGCTTGTACAGAATTTATACTGCGTACTGAACGCAATGGATAAAACGTGCACGAGTTTCTAACCTAATGGAACCTAAAGTGCACAGGTTTGTATAAAATTTGTGCTGCGCAAACAAGTGTTACTCTGCTTTCATATGCACTAACCTAATAGTTTAAAAGTGCACGAGCTTGTACAGAATTTATACTGCGTACTGAACGCAATGGATAAAACGTGCACGAGTTTCCGTAACATTTATACTGTATAAAACAATATGCCTGAACCAATAATCGGTACAAGCAATATTTTTTCAGCGATAAAAAACGACTAAAAACGATCTGAAAATGTTCGATGTAGCTGGTTCTGTCGAAACGAAAAAGACGCACGCGGCGTCGAACGGTTTTCGTTTCGAAACCGTGTTTCCGGTTTGTTTACGAGGGGTGTGGGACTATGTATAGAGTGCATCGCCGGCGGCCATCTTGGAATGCACGGATTGTGAAACTTACACCTTTGATGGCGTTATTCCTCTTCCTGTAGTCATTCATGAAGCCGGTTCTAGCAACCTCGACCTTTCGCGCAGGCGAGTATTTATGTTCACAAATGAAACAGGTAGATGGCAAATGTATCGCGGAGTAAAACAAGAAACCGACTATTACTTATCGCGTTGCAATTATGCAATCGACACTGTCGTCGTGACGCTTAGCATACTCCAGACACTCTGTGAAACGCGGAGACCACCACCGGTAACGGGTTCCCTGTCGCATTTTTCTTTTTTCGTTGAAATCCTCGGAGACATCGGACCGTTAGTTTCGCGTACCCAGTTCGACTAGCTATGTTGCCATTAACTATAGGAACAGAAGCGACGACGACCACAAAGTACGTACTACCAATTCCCAGCGCTTCATCTATCGGGTGTACATCGAAAATCAATTTCAATTTTCATTTTCTCCGTCTTCGAATAATCAAGAATTTCAACGACAAGTTTAACAAAGAATTTCAGGCATGACAAACTGAGAAACGAACAGATTCTCATGAATTATACGCAATTCTAATAATGATTAAAAGACACATGTTCTTGTGTCTTCGCTGACAATTATACGTTGAGCCAGTAATTTTAATTTGGTTAGTTATACATTATCAACGAAAGAAACGCGTACTTCTTATGTCAAGAAAACTAATTTCATAATGAACATTTAAAAGTGATCGAACTTCCTAATCAGTCGATAAATTTCGCATTTTTCGAATAGGAAAAATACGTTAGTAGAAAGTTAAACTTTGTATTAACCTGTTTCGAATTTATCCTTGTAATTCATCTAATCGGCGACAGTTCAAAAATGGTTGGATCTAGACAAAAGAAGAAAATTCTCATTTCTCGAATATTTACGAAAAAAGGTTCTTTCGCTTTTTCTGCAAACCTGACAAACGGATCGCGTTTATAAATAGCCGCGACGATAAAAACCGAGAGGATCCGCAGAATCGGAGGATCGAAAATATCCTGTTCGATCGTTTCGAACGACCACCAACACCGTTAATTAACTATTTAGAGAGAGGGAAACTTGTCCAGCAAGAAAAGGGAAAGGATACGGCGACAGACCGGGTGGTTTCAGGCGGCTGGTGCGTCATCCTAACGCATATGCTGTTTGAATTAATTTATTTTTTGTAAACCTATGAACACTAAGAAAGCACGCGGAAACGGTCTCCGCTCGGAAGATGCTTAAAATCTACGAAACTCTGGCCAAATGTCCGAAGGACGGAACGTGTGGAAATCAACAACAACAACAACAACGTGCAGACACGAGAAGGGTGACGACGCGCGCGACGACAACGAAAAGCGAGTGGGTTCTCTATCTGGACAATAATCGTAGAATTGCTAAAATTTCGGAAACCGTGTGTGGACTCGCGGGACGGTCGATTACGCAGCGAGTGTAAAACAGACTCCTGACGATCGAATTAAACAAAACAACAATTGTTCGATTTTCCTCAACAATTTACAAGAATTCGCTGGGAAGCAGGACCAGCCCGCGAGCCGCTCGTTTCGCGAGAAATGACTGTTTCGCGCGGTTGTGTTCGATCCGGATCCGGTAACTGGGTCTGCGGGGACCCGGCTGTATCTTCCGAGAAGACGATTGCGTCCTTCTTCGACATCTGGCCGGGAGCGGGCGCGTGTATGCATACGCGATAAACGTAACTAATGAACGGTAAAATAATTTGTATACTTAACCCTAGTGCACTTACGACTCCAGAAGAGGATAGGAGGTGGGGAGCGGAGGGGAGGGAGTTCTTTCGGATCGGGATTTCTAGGAGAGAGGGGTCGAAGAATAAAAAAAAAATATATATATATAGAAACGAGAGAAACGACGAAAACGTTGGTCGCTAAAAGTTATTCTGGCGGCTCGCAGATTCAAAGGATCGGTTTTTTCCCCGCTCGCTTGTTCCCGTACGGGAGCCGCGCGGATTCCGCGCTCGTGCCATTCGCCGAGGCGTCGCACGCTAAATAATAATTACTTTATCTTTATTATCATTTAGTATCACATTGCGTTCACTGTTTTGTGCTGGCCGTTTTTTGTCTGGCTTAATGAGAGCGCACACCACCCCTCGAACCTCTTTTTACCATCCCTTATCGATCGCGCGTCCGGGACACGCGGGACACGTGTGTGAAAGGAAGGACTTGGAGAATTGCTTGGAGAAAAGTCGTTTGTATTTTGTGTTTTCGTCAACAATCGGTGAACATTAACATCATTTACGCGTGACTCCTTAAAAACGAATAATGTTCTGCTTCTCGGCGGGATTTCGCTCGCGTTCCGCGTGGTGGAATGTATACATTTGACGGGCGCGTAAACGTAGTAGAAATTTGCTGCGTTCCGGTGGTCGAGGTGTTAAAAAGAGGTTGAGGCCCTTCTTCAAGGCACCTTAGGTAATAATACCTACCTAAAAAAGAGAAATGACGTCCTGCGCCAACGATAGAGAGGAAAAGAAGAAGAGAAGAAAATAAGAGAAGAGAAGAGGAGAATTTTGTTCATTAGAACGTAAAGAGGAGAATTAAAGAAACAAAAAAGCTACTACATTAAAATGATTCTCTATCTAGACCCTAATGAAACTTGGGGGGAGGGGCGGGGGGATTAATTCGAGTGATATTTAAAAACATTTCTACGTGAATCGATTAACGTTTCCTTCAATTCCTAAGCGAGCTCGTATTCGTCATCTTACACGTGTACGTATCTTAAGCCTATGAACACATGAAATCACTGCCCAATCGACCAATTTGGACCCATTTGACAAGGCACTCGAGTCGCTGAGATACCAAAATAAAAACATGTTTCTTCATTTTTCGAACGAACAGAGTGTAGAAAGGACAAAATGCGGGATTGCCGGGAATACATAAAGAAAGAGAGAGAAAGAGGAGAATCGGCCGATGGAAGACAAGGATTTTTTTTTTTGGAAGAACATTAGCAACGTTTATTCGAGCCATTACCGAAAAAGAGGTTACTCGCTTTACTCCCACAAGATCGCGACTCGCCGATAATGTTCCTCTTTAGCGGCGTGGGAGAGGGGATGATCGGGGCGAACGCCGATGTATAGGGTGTTGGTTTTCGAGAACACGAATTTTGCCGTGAGAAATCGATTCGAGGCGATTGATGGGGCAGGTCACCTAATATCTACCTAAGACAGAAGTCGGTGGAAAATCGGTTGGTCCCTTTGCAAAGTGTAAAATAAATAAAATCGTCATCCGTCCGCTTTGTTTCCTACTATTAACATTAACGTTATTTACAATTGAGATTGTGTTTTTGTGTGTATGCGCGTGTGTATGTATGCGTATGTATTTATGCGTGTACATGCACGTGTGTGTGTGTGTGTGTATTGCGCGCGCGCTGAGGTAAACGAGACGTCCTCTTGTCAGTGTCGCGTGTCGCGACCGGGAAACGTTGGGAAGCAAAGTTGGGAAGACAATCGCATTGGCCGTTAAAAATTTTCGTCACCGTGCGTCGTCGCGCGGTTTCCGTATCTCATTCTCGCCTCGCCCTTCGCAACGTTTCCGCGCTTGAGACCGTCAACATACCCGACACACTTCCGCCTGACGTCGATTGTCGGAAATATGTTATTTGGTCAGAGTTACTGGTCATCGCTTCTTACAATAATGGTGGTCGATCGTCGCATCGACATTTCGGATCGACAGTGTTCGATCCGACGCTACCGTCGAAGGCCCTTCCGGTACCGCTTGTGCTGTTTCCTCTTAAAGCAACGATGATATTTCGGCGACGCTAAACAGATATACACATACGTGTATGTGTATATGTATATACACATATATATTTTCGGTCGAGTGCACAGCCAGAAGCAATCTAATTCGCTGCATTTTGAATATCAGCCCGCTTTCCATTCGATTTAACAGCCAGGAACGAGAATCGTTCTCTTCGCGAAGAAACAACAGCTGGTGACGCGACGCTCTTCCTCTCCAAACATTAAGGGCCCGTTCAGACACGGCGGAAACCGCGCGGTTTTTCGTTACCGATCGTTCGACCGCGCGGACACGTATCAACGAATACGAAGACGCTAAGGGCCCGTTCAGACACGGCGAAATCTGCGCGTTTTCGACCGTGTGAAAATAGACAGTAGTTCAGGAAGACCGGTCAGAAACCGTGCGGATTTGCAGGAGAGAGGGGAAGTTTTACCTCAGTGCTAAGATAGATATCGAGAAATAATTCTGTGTCGATGCGATTCGTCATGGTGGCACACGATCAAACCGCGCGATTTCCGTCAAACACCTGAACGCTCTCATAGCGCGGAGTTTATTTGCTCGTGTGACCGAATACGAAGACGCTAACGTAAATAAGATTCGCGCGATCTTTATTTTCGATTGTTCGACCGCGCGGACACGTGTGAACGAATGCGAAGAAGCTAATGTGAATAAGATCCGCGTGATCGAAAACGCGCGGTTTCCGCCGTGTCTGAACGGGCTGTTACAAAACGGTTCGCGAGACCGTCCGCGACTCCAGAACGCTGGTGGAACAGGACAGTTTAATTCTTATGTTTTTTTCATTTCGAGAACGTTTGGAGGGCGTACAGCTGTCTCTGGGCGGGACGCGTAAATGCCTTCGCATCTCGAGATCAAATATCCAGACCAACGATTTCACTGTTTAAAAGCAACAATAAAGAGAAATGCTGAGTCGAGGAGCGAAATACTGGAAATGGCTAGCTTGTCGCGATTCATAAATTTGTTATGTTTTGTCGAAGGCACTCGTGCATTTGCGTGGTCCGGAGAACGGATTCGAGGCGACTGTGGTGTCTCGAATCGATCGATCGACCGTGTGTGTTTGCGGGTGGGTACTACGCGGATGTTGAACGATGGTTCGGTCGAGAGACGCGTTAGTTCGAGAGCTCTATCTCCATCCGGATCACCGGTGTACGGCCCTTAACATTGTCGCTAGTCGTGCAGGTTTTTGCTGAGCAGCAGGTTATTGTGCGGCCCCGACAGATGCCTGATCAGCTCCTGCAGGCTGTCGAAGCTCAACGAACAGAAACAACAGGTGAACGTGTTGTCGGGCGCCGCGATCACGCCCCTGTGCACCGAGCATAAGTGCTTCAATAGGTGGGCCTTCTGCTTGAACATCGCTACGCAAAGTCTACACGCGAAAGGCTTCTCGCCCGTATGCACTCGCAGGTGAGTTTTCAAGTTCCACGACATCCCGAACTGTTTGCCAC
Organism: Lasioglossum oenotherae; assembly: GCA_028455765.1. Taxonomy (NCBI): domain Eukaryota; kingdom Metazoa; phylum Arthropoda; class Insecta; order Hymenoptera; family Halictidae; genus Lasioglossum; species Lasioglossum oenotherae. The sequence continues at coordinate 4,249,975 of CM052283.1, read as the reverse complement.
AATAACTGCACCGGTACTCGCGGACGGGCGTCGACTTCGGCGGGTCGTCCGACGGGGGGAGGGGGCGGGGCTCTAGCCGGCGGCAATGCCCACGAGCCCCAAGGTGGCTCCAGGACCGCCGCTGACGCTGGATCCGCGCTCGGAGGCCGGTGCGACGCTCCCGGCGGTGTCACGGATCTGTCCTGCTGAAAACATCACATACACCATCAGACTCGAGTCGTTCACTTTAAAAAGACTGAATTTTGTTCAGCCTTTCTGTTCAGAGGGATATCAAACATGTAGGGTTCGGAGTTCGGATGTTGGATCAGTTTGCAAGTGGTATATTTTGCTACAATTAGATTGGTTTTATTCAAGCTAGAACATCAACACGTGGATTTTGTTCAGTCTCTTTGCTCCGGGGGTTTTCAAACATGTACTGTTGGGAGTTCAGATGTTGGATCAGTTTGCAAGTGGTATATTTTGCTACAATTAGATTGGTTTTCTTCAAGCTAGAACATCAACACGTGGATTTTGTTCAGTCTCTTTGCTTAGGGGGATTTCAAACATGTACCGTTGGGAGTTCAGATGTTGGATCAGTTTGCAAGTGGTATATTTTGCTACAATTAGATTGGTTTTATTCAAGCTAGAACATCAACACGTGGATTTTGTTCAGTCTTTTTGCTTAGGGGGATTTCAAACATGTACCGTTGGGAGTTCAGATGTTGGATCAGTTTGCAAGTGGTATATTTTGCTACAATTAGATTGGGTTTGTTCAAGCTAGAACATCAACACGTGGATTTTGTTCAGTCTTTTTGTTCAGGGGGATTTCAAACATGTAGGGTTCGGAGTTCGGATGTTGGATCAGTTTGCAAGTGGTATATTTTGCTACAATTAAATTGGTTTTATTCAAGCTAGAACATCAACACGTGGATTTTGTTCAGTCTCTTTGCTCCAGGGGTTTTCAAACATTTACTGTTGGGAGTTCAGATGTTGGATCAGTTTGCAAGTGGTATATTTTGCTACAATTAGATAGGTTTTCTTCAAGCTAGAACATCTAGGACGTGGATTCTTAACGTATACTGTTGGGAGCTTGGATGTCAGTGGTCTAACTTCGTTAAGCGGCACGAAAAATCAGTACCAGGTACGGTGGTGCTGAGACGCTGAGGGGATGTGGCGCCGGCAACCGCCTCGGTGTCTCGAATCCAGGATTGAACGGTACGAAAGCCGGATTCTGAGCGGGTGCATTGTGAAAGCCTGGCCTTCGTTTCCGATGGGGAGTGACAACGTATGCCTCCGCAGGTGGGATAGGTATCTCTTCTGGTTTCCGCTTTCCTGGTTCTAAGCCTAACGCGAGTCGAGCTGTTAGTTGTCTTCTCTTCTCCTCCATCTCCTCCAGGGATTCTCGCCTTTCCAATAACTGTTTTTCTTGCCTGTTGGCAACAAATTCGATTAGACCCATCATTATACCCTAAACTTGGGGTCTCAAACTAGCAGATGGCAAGCAGCCCTGATGATCTCCTTTCGAAAATTCAACTAATATAGATTTTGCACTCCAGAGTCACCCTTTGCAAGTCATATTCATCCTTATACAAATCATCTTCACCCATTATGAATATAACTTTGAAATAAGTCTTTTGCGGGCGATAATGCCGGTGGGACGATGGGACGAACACGAGAGACTTTAGACAACGTTTCACAAACAACTATTGACACTTATATTGACAACAAAACTATTTACAAGTATATACAGGTCTAATTCGCTTCGTACTCTTTTCTCAACACGGGAACGCGTTGCCGAGCGATTTATAGAAATAGATGGATGAAATGTTGAGGTGGATAGTGGAGGGTAAATAGTTCATCCAGTTCCTGATCCAGATGATATAATTCTTCTTATTAAAAGTATAAATAATGATTTGGCAACGAACCGCGCGTTAGATTCAAATATGCCCGGCTTGAGCGTCCGATTGGCGGGCACGCTAGTTTGTTTGGTGGCGGTCATTTCGGTCGTTCGGTCGATGCTCCCAATGTTGTCGGGAGTTGCCGACACGGTTGAGCCCGAACAAATTTCTTAACAGTTAATTTACATTCGATTTGATTTCTTTTTACAAGAACTTACATAAAAATACATCATCTGCAAAGGGTGAATTTGAAGTGCAAAACCTGTATATACACCTGATTGATTGGCCGTTAGCTGCGTTTGAGATCCCAGATCTAATGAAAGCATCAGGATCCAAGGACTCCCGATCAAATTCCTACCTAGGTACAATGTCGTGCGAGCTTTCGCTGGTAGTGGAGGTTCCAGAATTTAGACTGAGGTTCACAGGGTCGGAGCTATCCCTTCTTCGAGGCGGCTCTATACTGCTCTCCCTGTTTTCCGTGAGCAGAGCTTCACCTTCGATACCCTCCACGTCGACCTCCGGTTCCTCCTCGCAGCCCTCAGTTTTGATGAGCACCGAGCAGCAGTCCGCAGGGTTGTTGGACTGTCTGAAATGTCAGATTAATAATGATATGTATATTTTCTCGAGACTCTGATTACTAGCAATCTTCAAATTATCCCGCGGTGCGGTATATTATCGGACACTCGCATCTGGGAACTTGGTACAGAAATGTTGAAAGCAAAGGGGTTAGAGGCGTGAAGGACTGACATTAGGCGAATCGATCTGTTGCGTAAGCCCTCCTTTCTGCTTTCTGCCGGCGCAAAAGATCAGGCAGAAGTTGGAATTAATCTTAATAGCTTCCTATCTGAGAAATTGCGGTATCTGCCACGGCGATCATTGTGACATTTCACGAACACTTCGCATCGAGTTAGAAGTCTACCAACCTGCCGTCGTACTGCGACTCGTAACTCGAGCTTTCCTGGCCTTCCGAGGGCTGAGGGGTGGGTATCCTTTCGGGGTCCGAGTTGTTCGAGGTCTGGGGCTGGTTCGGCTCGAACAATTCCGACTTGATCTGGAGAAGCTCGAACAGCTCTCTCAGTGGTGTCAGCTCCGTCGACTGAAACGGAACAATTATTACTAACAACTATTCGAAGATTTCGTGGTCTGGCGTCATACAGTTTTCACTGCTTGGTAATGTCACGATCTTGACATTCACTATTTTTTAATGAAACCATTACTAACATATTCGCGACAGAGCTCCTAGGCTCCTGAAGCCATTTTCTGATTAATACATTCCTTAAATGAAAGTACATATGTATTTATAGAAGTGTATTGATGTCATGCTCGCGTGTGTCTAAATAAATATTAGGACCTTGAATAAGTTCTCGCTGTTTCTTTTACAAAAGTAAAAGATTTATTTAAATGATAAGGAACAAAAACATTTCATTCAAAGTATAATATATAGTATATTCGAGTAATTCCTCCAACTTTTCGTCTTCCTATTTTTTCGGTGCGCCAGAACGTTCTTTATCCTCAAGTTCAAATTCATTATTTTCGAAGCGTCGAAACCAGTCTCTGCATGTCGTATCCGACAAAGCATTGTCACCATAAGTCTCAACTAGAATTCTATGTGCTTCAGCTGCAGATTTCTTTTGAATAAAGTAGTGCAATAAAATTCCCCGCGAATACACTTTATTCGGCACAAAAGTAGACATTTTCAGAACTGAGAAAAAATTACTTTGTTTACACTAAAGTGAACTACCATACACTGAAATTTAAGGTTAGATACACTACTGCCTCGCATGTGTGTTACCATTCGAAATTCCACGAACGGGGTACTGGTACTACCATCTTTGAAGAAACAGCGGGAACTTATTCAAGGTCCTAATATATTTATCCAAATCGATCCCGCGGGATTGAAAATCCTATTTCGAATTTCGAAATTCTTAATTTTTCTCCTGTTTTGAATCACACCAACCCATTCGTATTATAAATGCATAAAATCTAATAATGATATTCGAGTTGTACCGATTATTTAAATACAATTTTGATCAGAGGAAGCTTCTTCCACTTCGAAGTGCATTTGCAGAGTGCAAGTGGACTTCTTGCGTCGTATTTTATGCAACGATCGCCAACTGCGCGAACGAACGGGCAAACAGAGGAGCGTACACGAGCACAGTTTTTTCGTTTCGTTTTCAAGGTCCTAATAATTAATTAAAAATATTCTTAATGGTTGAAATCGATTTGCCAAAGGGTGAATTTCGAGTGCAAAACCTGTCAATTTTTCAGAAGCATCGTGTTTATCTCTCTCTCTCTTTCTCCTACATGTATCGAGACATTACCGCGTACGAACGACCTTGGGGACGAGATAATCGTCGGATTGCGCGATCATACCGGTATGAGAGCTTCTCCATTGTAGAGGAATTCCAGCAGATGAGTCAGCTGGGTTTTCCGTACCCCGGACAAGTGGACCACGTGGTCCAAAGCGGGGTTGCGAAGGAGACCAGCCAACAGAGGACTAGCTGCTGCCAAAACGACGCGGTGGGCCTTGACGACGGACCCGTCGTCACAGGCCAACGTCACGTCCACGTGACGGTCCCCGGTATACCAGGCTCCGACCTCTGCGGCCAAGGTCGCTGGATGCTTCCCATAATGAAGTGTTAGGAGACCGTCAGTATACATCGTCTGTAAACAGAAAAGAAAATCGCTCAGAAAAATAATGAAAGTTAGGAAATTAATGAACACTGTCCTCTAAAATATGAACAATCGTTTAACACTCGTCCTCTATCTTACATTGTATTTATTTAAATACAGCGCACCTGCTTTGTGAAATATTGAAACAGTTTAGCGGAAGAAAGTCGTGGACTCTCAGAATATTATACCAAAGATTATAAGAAAGACATTAATAGAATTATCTTTAAGCAAACTATGAGACTGCGGATGTGTCACGCATCTGTGTGACTGTGGTAGTAAAGCGAGCAACGTCTTTAGCATGATAATCTACGGCAACGAAGGACAAACTCATTCTCGTTGGAACAGTAAAGTTAGGTGAATATGCATCATCAAAAGTATGAACAATCGCTTGACAATAATGAAAATTAATAGAACTATCTTTAAGCAAACTGTGGAACTGCGGACGTGTCACGCATCTGTGTGATTGTGGTAGTAAACCGTGTTAAAGCGAGCAGCGTCTTAAGCATGATGATCTACGGCAACAAAGATTCATTCTCGTCGGAACAGTAAAGTTAGGTCAATATGCAGCATGAAAAATATGAAAAATCGCTTAAAGAAATGATCAAAGTCTTCTGCACGATGATTATGCGTTAAATTAAGAACAGATAGGTCTTTGGGATGATACAGAAGATCGTGATAATGTATTCGTGACTCGTGAATCACGACTGTGTGTTGGGCCTGGTTTCTTATCGGCTCGGGAGATAGCCGAGAAAAATACGAGCAGAATTTCCGTGGAAATTCTGGCATGTCGCAACGAAAGCGAAACGAACGAAACATGTGTGACGTCCTTAACCCAATAATGCGGTCTTGTCGGTTCGCGTCATGCAAAGACAGCTTCGTTACACTAATTCCATCCTTCCGTGCCCCGCCTATGCTAGAAACGGCGGAAGGCGGTGACGTGTTGCAAGATTATGTTTCTCACGTTTCTCTGACATTCGCTTAGCTTTCTGCTAAGGACTTGAATTCTAGCTAATGATAGCTCGTCCATGTAATTAAGCTGCGAAATTGCTCGCTCGTGGAACTCACTTTTGTAGAAATATTTCCAGGACGACAATGCTAGCCTGTGCGACGTTCTAGAGAACGTGTATTATCTAATATACGTACTGTACATTTTCACCCTTTGCAGTCGGAGCTGTTCTAACTGGAAAAAAAATATAAAAAAGACTTTTTAAAAATCACGCTTATATTAAAATTGCACTAAAAAGGAGAAAATAATTTTTATCCTGGTTCTCCATTAAATACCGAATCCAGTTAAATGATTAATAATATTTTTCCCCATAATTTTAAGAAATTAGTTCAAAATTTCTTCTGTTACAAACTTAGTGTCGGAATAGATAGAAAAATTTAATATAAATTTAAATAAAATCGTGACATTAGTGACTATAAATAGAAGCGTGGAGCGTCCACGAAGATTACGTGAATATAGTTTAAATTTATATTAAATTTGTCTATTTATTCCGACACTAATTTTATAACAGAAGAAATTTTGAAGTAATTGCTTAAAATTTTGGGGAGAAATATCGTTAATCATCTAACCTAACTGGATTCGGTATTTTATGGAGAACCAGGAAAAAAATTATTTTCTCCTTTTTAGTGCATTTTAATATAAGCGTGTTTTTTTAAAAAGTTTATTTTTATATATTTTATTTTCTACTTTTATTGTCATCGGAAGCAAGTGTGTATACAAAATTTCAGCAAGATTGGATTATGGGAAGAGTTTTAAAATTCGATTACAATTGACATTTGTTCCGATATCCTTAATATCAATATAGCCTTGATATCAAACCTTATACAATAGTTAAATGTGTAGCAATTGATTAGATAGCAACATATTTAATAATGTAAACAATATTGTGAACAATGGTACAACAATTTTTAGTGGTGATTCTGAGTCATCTGACTCATCCATCCTTAGGGTTAAATCATCGCAAGTGAAATCATTTTTTCCAGAAGCTTCTGGTCTCAAGCCGACTGATTCGACGATGATTGAAAGTTTATTGATTCTTGTCAATTATGCAAAATATCAATTCAGCAGAACAAGACGTAAGATGTTATGCCTGCGCCGCAAGAATTCTATGCGACCTATCGGCCGCTATATTTGGTTACGAACTCATTATCCTAGTTTCCTTCTTCATTAACTGTGAAAGCAACGATCGCTAAAAGCAACGGGTTCGGAACGTCGTAAAAATAGCAAGAGTACGTTCATTAAGATTTTACGCGATATTTATTGTAATTGTATACACACGCCTGTGTAAACTCACTTCAGAATTCGCTACCGGAGCATTTATATGATTTCGATAACTGTAAAATAAACAATTCGAATAATGTTGATTCATCTGGCTCCGAAAGTTAGCATCATGTATTATTTATGTAAACGGTAAATGGGTACTGTACGGCGCATCTCGAAATTGCAAATCTCGAGGAAACGATGCGCTAACCTAGTAATTAACTTAGCGGTTCAAATTGCATCGGCTACTCGGAAAAATGAAACGATAAGTTTTATCTTTCTAGGAAGAGAAATCCGTGTTTGCCCTCTACAAGATCGTCACTGAGTAAGACAGTACACAGATGATTATTAAAAAAACTTTAGTTCTTATTTAGTTCTTCAAACACGTAGTTTTTGTAATCTCTTAGCAACGTTTGAATCGTTATTACTAATTTATTATATTCATGCAAAGCGTGTTCGAATTCTATATTTTTACATTGTGAAATTGTTTTAACTCATTCGCTCGTGTACTATAATAAATATTGCACTTTTAGGGCTGAATAGTTGCAGTGTTCATATTTATGCACAATAAATGTCACTTGACATTATACCTTTCATTAACCTTCTGTGCTCGTGTCAATGCGACCTTGTGAAGGACGCGTATATAAATATTTATTTTTCGTATCACATTAGCGTATAAATATTACGTAGATTAATATACACAAGTAATTCTTATCAATTGGAATAAAGTAACACATCGACGTTCTAACAATTTATAATTTACAACTGAGTGTATAGTTAATCAATGGACTGCAAATTTTATGCATGTATGAATAAAATCCGTCAAGTGTACGAATGTGATCACTAGACGGCGGATTTTATGCATTTATGATAAAAATGAACACGTAGAATTTAAAACAGTGGACATGTTGAAAATATTTAAGGACATCAATATGTATATTAGTTTCAGCTTGATAGAATAATTAAAAGACGAATACGATTTTGATTTGGCTCCTGTTTCTTGCAATCGATGCGAACATTTTTTATTTTGTTACGAACATCTAACAATGAATTACACGCGTTTCAAACATTTTTATGTTTTAACGAGACAAAAAATACGTCATAATCAAGATTCCAGACTCCACTTTATTTTACCCAGCGCTTCCTCTATGAGTTGATGATTACTAAATTTGATGCATTTATGGAACATTTCAAAATACTGTTACTCCACTGACGCTTCACTCCAGTTTGTCGCAATTCAGGTAGAAAATTATTTGGACGAATAGAAATGATTAGGAGGAAAAATCGGTTTCCATGGGATTCCCGTTTCTGATTTCATGGGATTTCTGATAATTTTGCATGAAGATCCGCAGTCCATTGATCAATTAGCAAGAAAAGCTTTATGCAATCGTTCGTTCCATATGCAGCAGGTAGATAGAATCACTGGCTGGAACAATATACTATGTATAATAAAAAGCGATCTCGTTAACGATCCTCGCCGAGAGGAAAAACCCTGACGGATCGCGGCGATTCTTCGCGAGACTTCCGCTTGGAGGAGTTGAAACGTCGAAGATCGTCGGCAACGTGAATCATGCGACCGGCCGGTGTGCTGCAATTTAATTCGCGATTAGAAAATAACGCGGTAAACGCGATCGTCGCGGAATAAATTACCCCGTTCGCCGGAGGCGATCCTAACAAATTGTGCACGGTGCACGATATGATTTATTTATAACAAATCCCCGTACACACGTGTCGCTCTCTAACATATAAGTGCCGGTGACGCAACGATAAACAAGACGGAGGAGCATTCCTGCCGGAGCACTCGGGGGCTTTACCGTTTTAATAAATTTGACATCCGATACCGACTCGCAGCCGATCGAGAATCGAACGGCTCTCGCTAGCTCGCTCGTTTCCATCGTGTCTCCAATGGAACCACGGGAGAGAAAGTTTGATTTCACGCTGTACTCCCAAGGAGCAGAAGTATAATTAATATTATGAAACCAATGCCGTAAGCATCGACGCGTTCCGCAATGTCAAACGTGTTCCAGGCACAATGAGTTTCACGATCGGAACTCATGATCGCGAGCGAAACTTTCGCTCCCCTTTTTATTCTCTCCCTCTCTCTCTCTCTCTCTCTCTCTCTCTCTTTCTCTCGCGAGTTGTCGCTGCCGGCACGAGAAGATTTATCGCGATCGCTAGATGCAAAGCCTACCAAAGAGATCCCATAATCGCCGGCGAATTATTATCGGAACCAACCAGACCGTGAAGCTTCGTCCGACTGCGAATCAACGGATTATAAAACGCTCGCGAATCGCCTGGCATCATTATCGCCAGCGTGCGCTCGCCCGCTGCCGGTGTATGTGACACAACAACGAGATACTCATCAGCGTAACCTTCGATGAGTGATTCGATCGAATTGGAAAGGAAGACCTTGAGTAAAAGTCACGAGGAGGACGTGGATTCCTGCCGTTTACGCGGCCATTAACGGACACCACTTTCTTCCAATATTCCTGCAATTTATTGAACGAGATACACGGCACAATAGATTTTAAATCGTTCCTCCAATTTGGTCCTCCCCGATAGACGTATTTCGTATCTCAGACAAAATAATATATTGTCGCGAAGAAAAGATGCAGTTGAAAGAAGGCAGCTCGAGCTGCTGCCACTGGCAATTGAAAACAATTACGTTCGCGTTGTGAAAATTGTTGTCGATCTTCCCAGCGATTAGCTGTTTAGATCGAACGGTTTCGAATGATCTGATTTCTCAATTTATTTCCAGAAGAACTTACCAATGTTTCGGAGCTTCTAAAATCATTGTCCATCATAATCCTGGCGTCCACTTGTTCGGGACAATGGGTTTCGGACAAGTCGAATTTTCAATGAATTTCCGGGACAATTTACAAATATCTCAGAACAAAAATTGCAACTGAAAGGAGGTAGCTGCTAAAATCATTGTCCATCATCATTCAAATTCATCATAAAAATTGACTAACTTCCGTGACCAAAATTACGAGTGACAGAATGTAATTACTAAAATTGAAGTGCCTGATCAAAAGAATTTGTCGAGTATAATTCCGCCGAATATTATTCAACTATTAAAATACGAAGAATGTGCCTTGATCCGCGAACAAAGCGAATCGACATCGATCTTTTCATAGCGCACACGTATTCAGCCTGGATGTTCGCACAGTGAACGCTCGAAGTTAATGAAAAAGTAAAGACACACACGAGTGAAAGAGAAAGGCAAATAGCTTTGAGAATTACGAAAGTTGCTTCACAGCAATAGACACTCCTATTATGGGAAGCAAAAGTTAGGCGTATCCAAGGTCAATAGCTTTCGTCTGCGAACGATCATTTCTGGCCACGTGACTAGCTAGTTACGTAAAGCTTTTTCCTCGGTTACGGTTTTTAGATTGCACGGCAAGAGTCGGTATCGCTTAAAACTATATTTAGAAACAAAATAATAATGGTATCTTACGAGGGACATATTGAAGATCGAAGGCTACGATGTTAGACGCTTTGATATCAGGTCGATGGAAACTAAATGGCCGCTTTCTATAACAAAAATTCACGTGGTTTATTTGTTGTTCCTCTGTTCTGGTCAATAGTAGATGTTATTGAATGGAAGATCGGTTAAACTTTCACTGAGGGGACCAAACATTTTCAACTTTTCCGAACGTAATGTTACACAATTCGACGAAAAAGTAGTAAAACTTCAAATTCTAGCAGGATGAATCCGAAACCTAACACGTCAGTTGTAAAACTTTTAAACGTGACTTGAATTCCTCGCACCAGAATTTAAAGTTTTACCATTTTCTTCGTCGATTTCTATAATATTACATTAAGAAAAGTCGAAAATTTTTGGTCTCCTAAGTGAAAATTCAGCCTGGAAGATTATTTAATGAGTGTTATTTTGATTGGAATGAGAACTGTAGGGAAAATGGTCAAGTTGTAATCAATATGGTTGCGTGTTCATAGCACTTCCTCTTCGACGATACCTCAGACGCAACTCGTCGTCGCTGCTCGAGAAAAACGAACACTTTCCCATAGCCGTTTCACCCACACTATCGCGACTTCATAAGATCCCACACGCCATTTAACGTTCGCGGAACAGCTGACCTGTCCTTAGATCATACTATTATTTAATTATATATATATATAAATAACCTTTATATTAATTCTATATAAATTTACCTAAATTATATAAATATTACCCCTTAAATAATTTTTATGAAAATTTATTATAATATTATAAATAATACTATTAATCTTAAATAATATAACCTTCATATTAACTCTATATAAATTTAACTAAATTATATAAATATTAACCCAAATGATCTTTGCAAATTTATTTTAATATAATATATAATAACCTAAACTTCATATTTATTATATATTCTTAAATTATATAAATATTACTCTCAAATAATTTTTATATAAACTTATTCAAATACTATAAATAATATTATTATTACTCTTTAATAATATAGCTAGCTTTCGTGTAGACTGATAGATACAATCTCTCCAGTCGGAATTTATAGGTTTTGCAAATCAAATTATTCAGATTAAATTATACATTTATTTAGACACGCGTGAAGGGTGCCATTACTGCGAGAAAAACATAAGACTCGATACTCAATGCGCTTCAACAAATACATATGTACTTTCATTTGAAATATTTATTAATCAGGAAATGGTTACAACGAATATACATGTCTACACACAGTTTTCATACATTACCAAGTTAATGAATTGATAATTACTTTGAAATAAGTACTTCATGTGCATCTTCGCGATAAATAAAATTTAGAACTTCTTCACAATTAATTTACATTTGATCTGATTTTTTTTACAAAAACTTGCTTGATAATACTTTATTTGTAAAAGGTTCAAATTGATTTGCAAAAGGGTGTATTTGACTTGCAGAGCCTGTAATATCGTGTCAATTTCTGTTGCGACACTTAAAATTTTATAATTTAGTTTCGTGCTGCCAATAAACCGCGTACACACGCGCACGCACACACGCTGTCTTAAATTGAGAGACTGTCAATGCAGCCATACTGCATGCGAGCACCGCAGCAATTCATCGAAAACCACACACGTAAATCGAATATTATGATAACTGTTTCTTGCCAGGATTTTTCGCCAAAAAAAGGTGTTCCAGAAAACGACGCAGCTCGTGACTCTCTTCAATAATTCTCTCATCGCTAAAGAGAAATGTCGAGAAAGAATTTCAAGGTGGAATAAGCGCGTTCGGTTACGAAGAACGTTACAGTAAACGTGAAAACGTTTATGAAAGAACGGCCGCCATCGCTGTCTCACCCATATGCGTTGACCCACTACTTTAAAGAAAATCAGGATACATAATGCGGCCGCAATAGGAGTACTAGTTTATGATGTCATTCATAGTTGGAGAGATGATATTAAGTGACCAATTGACTTTGATCCGACTATAGAATTCGCGTGTGCGCTACTAACACGAACATACCAGAAGAAATTCCAACTTTTCATAGTACTGGTGCGAGTAAATCAAATCCGGAAGTTATTCTCTTTTAGTTTTAATTATATCGTGACATTTTCCCGGCTGAAATGACACCAAACACGATACAATTCGGAGTATATTTGCTTGTTTAATCCGCGTTATAGCGGAACCTCGATTATCCGAACCGGCGATATCTGAATTCTCCGTTTCCTACTTGAATGAGTAACGTTAACCTTTGGTAACTCGCACTCCAATTTGTAAATAACTGGTTACATGAAACACACATGACTCCAACCTAAATAAATTTTTATTCAATAAAATAACTACTTGAATGCAAAATAGATATTTGTTAGTGTAGTCGACAGCTTTGTTTATGCTTGAACTACTAAATTCAAAGTTTTGAGATTGCCAGTACTATATTGCGAGTAATTAAAAGTTAAAAATGATATAATTGAATAAACAAAGTGTCCAAGCTTTTTGAACACACCTTGCAATTTCACAAGGTGAAAATAGCGGAGACAGTACGAAAGCGAAAGAAGAAGAAGAATTATGGTGGATCGTGGTGCACGATCGTTCACATCGTCGGACATAATCCGCCGGCGGTTTCTCACGAAGAAAATCGCTGAATAAGGAAATCGTTGCTGATACATCTGCGTCGGTGTTGCTGCTGTTAACAAGCACGGCCTGAAGTTCAGGGTCAATCGCCGGCCGACCGGCTGCATTACGTCCACGCTTACGCTTACGTTCGTCTTTCTTCTTCTATTTGGGCCTTGAAGACCTGCCGGGCGGGGTCTCGTGCCGTTCGAGCCTAGTGGGAGCAAGGCCCTGCATTGATAAGTGCCCGCTTGTCCGACAAGTGGGGGACTAACAGGGCCCCACGAGTTTCTCCGTTTTACCGACCGCGTCGCGTCTTCGACGATTTGATAGTGCTGCGCTCTCGCTGACGAAACCGCTCTCCCGACTCTCGAAAGCTGTCGGTAAATACTCGTAAATCCCTGTCCGCTCGTTCGCCGATAAACGTAGAGTGACGACGACCAGGTATTCAAATATTTGAAATTTAAAATTAGAGCGAACAGTCGATTCCCGGTTCAGAATAACCTGTAACGCTTCTCTGTTATCGCGTTTGCCCAACGGATCAACGATCTTTCGGCGGAATCAAAATTTCCTGGCGAGAAAATAGAGTCTAATCCTTGTGTCGTCTTTTGAATCGACGAGTTTTTATTTTTATCTCCGAAATTAGTTAACCTGGTCTTCACTTTTAACTCTTGTACGAGTTTCGAAAATTTTCTGCGACGTTCAACAACATTGGAGTCGGATTAGATTGTTGGTAAAAGGTCTCGAAGAATTCGCGGACATCAATGAAATTATTGAAGAAAGAATTTTTTCAATTTTCTACGACGTTCAACAAGATTATAGTTGTAGATTTTATTTTCATCCCGGAAATTAGTTAACTTGGCCACTTGTAACCCTTACGTAAATTTCGAAAATTTTCTGCCACGTTCGATCACATTGAAGTCGGATTAGATTTTTTATAAAAAGTTCCGAAGAATTCGAAGAAAGAATTCTGTTCCTTACAATGGACGTAGACAATTTTCATTTCTCGCAACGATCTAGTCTAATAATAAAGATCGACAGTCCTAAAGTTTCAAACCATATTTTTGTTTTAAAGACACTTTGCAAAGAGTGCTACTGTCCATTTAGACTTCCAGAAGCCTCTGATCCATCGAAACGAACGAGTTCCCTGAAGAAGACTCTAAAATAATACTCGAAAAATACGAATAGATCTTCGGTTTGATGATAAACGAGCGATCGAAGTATCGATCGATGCTGGTGGAGAGCTGGCATTTGCTCGCGAAAACGGAGTGATGAAGATACAATGGGAACTGGTGCATCGAGTTCGCGAGGTCGGGATAAGATAAGATAAGAGGAGAAAGTTGGTGGAATTCGTAAATTTGGTTACGCGAGCTCATTGTGGACGACGAGCTCGCTTATCGCTCTCGGTCTGTGTGCGATATAACACACGAGTAGCGTAGCGATTCCGTGTGTGCATGTGTAATATGTGCATTCGGTTCGGGCCGCGTGCAGGCAGTCAAGCAGGCGCGCGCGCGCGCTCTCTCGGGGGTTCTACATTCGCACAGGCCTCGGTGCAACGATGCGCAGTACCATGTACACGTAGGCATTATAATCTTCTATCCGGATGGCGGACGTTACGATCTACCATTGAATCGAACAATGGCGAAACTGGGTTACGCAAATGTCGAGGCTGGAAATTAAAGCGCGAGACAGGAGGCGGGGGCGAAGGGGGGCACGGGCACCGGAAAAAAGATCGAGCACCTCGCATGAAAACCCGAGGCCTCGATCAGAGGAGACGCCCGTCTGTAGCACACGGCAACGTTACTTTCCGCGGTTGAATAACACCCTCTCGACACGTCTACTGCACCGTGCGTCTCGCATCATCAAATTTATGACGTCCCGATTCTCCTCCGGAAAAGTGAATCGCGGTCGCGATGCCACGCGACGCACTCCTCGCAAGACTCTACAGAAAATAAATTAACAACGCAATCATAGGGCAACTGTGCCGATTACTGCGATATCATGCTTCGATCGTAATCTATACAGGGTGTCCCAAAATTCCTTCAACAGCCGGAAATGGGAGGTTCCTGAGATCATTTGAAGCAATGTTTTCCTTTGCAAAAATGTTATACGCGGCTTTGTTTTGGAGTTATTAACGAAAAACACGGACCAATCACAGCGCGACCTAGACGCGAGTTGGCACAGTAGTCATGGCGCGCCAACT
>CM052283.1:4206035-4225271 GCA_028455765.1 Lasioglossum oenotherae | reverse complement strand
TAAAATGTTTCCATTCTCTACGATTTTTTAAATTTTATTACTTGGACAACTTGCATAATTATAGGCATATACAGGGTGGGTCATCCAACGTGGCCACCTCAAATATCTTTGTTGTTTTTAAAGCCTAAGTAGGAAGTCTACAAATAAGGGGCTTCGAAAACTAGTGAGTAATTAACGAGCAGACTGCGAATTTTTAATAGTTAATGAAAAATAATAATGTTCTGTGTCTGTTATATGGACTAGGAGCTACTTAGAAAGTTTATACGTGCATGGGTAATTACAGTCACTGAATTCCTAATGAAAGGGACTATCATTGTAGGTGTTTAAGAAAGGGTGCTTCCATTTAAAAAAACAAAGATGACCTTGATACCTCTAAAATAATCACATGGAAACAAACATATTTTTGGTATCATGTGAGCCATACAGAACCATTCAACTTTGTCCTTCAGACATTTGACGTATCTTTAAAAACAACAAAGATATTTGAGGTGGCAACGTTAGGTGACTCACCCTGTATACTGACGAACAAAAGCAACTTTTAAATTGGAATTTTTGTATATAGGGTGGCCTATAACTCGCTTTCTACTCTAAATCGTTTTTTTATTTTTGAACCTTTTGCACTCGCAGCTATCTCAACGCGAAAATTAAACATTTCTTTCGACTTAGTTCCATTTTACATGACTTCTATCTTTCCATGGATATGAAATTGGTATAATACCTCGTACAATACTTAAATGTTTAGTAATTGATTAGACACCAATAGATCTAATAATGTAAACAGTATTTTAAATAATGGTACAGCAGATCTTAGGGGCACCTCAGAGTTACCACTCGAGTGCTAAGGGCTAGACCAAAGAAGCTTTCGGATCATTATAGCCACTGTTTCGCGATTCGTAGTGCTCTTTATTTACTCTCTCTCTCTCTCTCTCTCTCTCTCTCTCTCTCTTGTGTACTCGTAATTGCACATCGAGGCCACGCTGCGAATTATCGAGCTTTATGTGTCAGGTCGATCGAAAAGTTCAAGTCGATTCGATCTGCACCGGCACAAATACTAATTTGTTCAGAGGCTAACCGGATCGATCTATTATAGATATAATGATTATATTAGTAATTATTTATTAAGGTATTTAATTATAAATTAATATAATAAGTATATATATATAATATTAAATAATTTGGCAAAAATTAAATTCACCTGTTTATCAAAAACATGTCTTTTTGAATTATTATTTAAAGTCTTCCCTGCTCCATGAATTATTTAAAATAGCTGCAGTATATTGACTGTACAAAGGTAGCATAATCATTTGTCTTTTAATTGAGGGCTGGAATGAAGGGGAAAATGAAATATAAACTGTTCCAATATTAAAGAATTAATTTAAATTTTAAGTAAAAATGCTTAAATTCTTTTAAGGGACGATAAGACCCTATAGAATTTTATATTTATATAAAATTAATCATTTTCTCCAGATTCTCCCAGTTTTTCTTGGCAAATCGCTCGACTTCACTGTTCCCATTCAGAATAAATTTCCTGAACAACAGACTTCATTTTACAATTCAAATTCCAAAGACACAGTATACTCGACCTACTTATTCATATTTATTTATCACTCATTTTTGTGCAATGTCTCGATAAATGTAGACTTGTTATTTTTAAAAGGCAATTTAAATTATGCGCTGCTCGTTCTAATGTTAGCAACTCTAGGCGCGATACCACTGAGCATGACAAACATTTAAAAATACAATTGATTAAGCACATTTATTCGTACTCTTCCATTTGTGTTTTTTGAAAAAGTAAGCAAACGTCTATGTATGCACAGGGACAGGTGCGAAACGTTTTTAGCGGTCAGTTTATCCGTGTTTGTCCAATCAAAACATTTTGTTCTTTCCGGGGACGAATATAATATAGTAAACGGAGTGCGAATATTCACGCAAATTGACGTTTTCTGATAGTCTGTACCGAGCACAAATCTGCAAGGATTACGTTTATTCTGCTGGCAGCTTTAGAATTTGATAGAAACGCAGGAAGACGAGTTTCTTCCGTAGTCGTTCTCCGTGTAGAAATATCGCGTGTTTATGCGAACAAGATCTACTAAAGTTATACGATGTATCGTGTTTCGATTTACTCGTTGAGATAGTAAACTTTCGTACTGTCCGGCTGCTACTTGTTCGAGGCTACTGAAAATATTAACTTTTAATTACTCGCGTTTAGTACTGACAATCTCAAAACTTGAAATTTAGTACTTCACGTACAAGCAAATGTGTCGGCTACACTAGCAAATATCTGTTTCGCATTTAACCCTTCGAGGGTGGGGCTGGTGCACTGAGTGCGCCAACGATCGAATTTTAACGAGAAGAAAATTTTCACTTTATTACCTCTGATTTATTTCGTGCTCATTTTCAATAAAACATCGTTCTTTTGATAATGTCTGAATTATATTTAGTAATGTACCTACATGGCTTTGTCTGAATACCTGATGATATAAAGTCAAAACTGAGTAAAACTGACCCAAAACAGCCTGGCGCACCGAGTGCACCGCCCCACCCGAATAAGGACGCGAGATCACCCCACCCACGAAGGGTTAAGTAGTTATTCTATCAGTTACGTAGAAAATGTGAGTAAAAGTTGAAACGAGATTCGAAGAGCTTGTGAAAATCTGTTTCACGCTGTCTCCCAGTAGATCAGCTCAACAAGTGCACATGGTCGATCCCCGAGTGCAGCAAGAAACTTTTTAGAAGAGCACTTCAAATATTTCGAAGGCTTTATCCTGCAATCTCAGACTTTATCGAAGCTAGTCGAACGAGATTCAACTCCGTTCTCTCGCGGAGCCCTAATTTCGAGGCAGCGGACACTCGTAGCGTCAAAGAGAAAGGTTCGCTTCTGGGTCAGAAGCCGAAACGCAGCGAGGGGGTTAGAAACGCAGATTGACGATTCCGTTTGAGACGTGGTGATCGGGTCTCTTGAAGTGTGCCATGTAACACCGCGCTGATCGAAAGAAGAAAGAAGAGAGGAGAATAGATCTACATCTACGATATGTAGTAGAATATGTATCGAAGATCCTTACCTTGTAATTTGGATCGTCCGCACTTTATCCAATATGGTATCCAAGGGGAACAAAATAAATCGGCGAACGCGATATATATGTATATATTTTCCGTTAAGACTCTCTTGAGGAGTTACGCAGCATCTCCACGAGCCGACGACCCGAAATCCCGTGATAGCGGCGACGAGGACGACGACGGTGCATACACGTGACGTACATTGATATACCGTAGCGTGGATCACCACCGAGAAATAGATCACGGCACGTCGTTGCGGAACGCAGGCGAAAACGGTCGACGTGCGGGATAGCGAAACGACAGCGACGACGTGGATTACGTTGAGAAAAACCGGAACAATATCGTTGGCCGGGCACTTGGATCACTTCACATCGGTGAACACGTCCGCATAGTCGGGTCACGTGAAAGCTGGATCGTTGCGGATTTTTCGGACGGATCGTTGGATCGATTGACGCGCGGTGAAAATCGGTCGTTCGATGATCAAACACTGTGTCGCGTATCGCCCGCACAAACACACAAACACTCGGGGACGGACACACACGCACGTGATCGTCGAGCAGAAGAGAGAAAGAGAGAGAGAGAGAGAGAGAGAGAGACGTGTCTCGACACCTGATTTACTGTTTCGCAACGGCTACTCCGGGTCCAGGGATGAAGGAGAAAGGTGCCGCGGGAATTACGAGCACGACGACGACGCAGCGATCGACGCGTTACGGCGACGTCGACGACGACGGAGAACTTTTTTCCAACGGGGTCTGCTCCGTTGGCTGTCCAGGGTCAACCGGCTGGCTCCGTGCGCGGCACTTTTACCCGTTGGGTACTCTCAAGGACTCGGAGGTGGCTCCTATTCCTTTCTCTTATCCTTTCGCGCGCGCGCCTTTTTTATCCCGCTAACCTTTTTAAGCGCACTTTTAATTCCGCTCGGCCGCGTGTCTCCGCGGTCTGCGCACTCGCAAGCTCTCGGATCTTGTTGCGGGCCTTAGACGAAGCGCATCGATGCTGCTGAATCGATCAGAGAGGTGTCCGCACAGCTGCGAGAGAGCCTTCAAGAAAGCGGAGCTGCTCCACGACGATGACGACGACGGTGCCGATGATGAAAACAAGCGAATCCAGCCACATCCGGATCGTCTTTCAAACTTGTCCTCCGACAACGACGTCCGGCGTACCGCGCATTTCCTCTTTTCACCTCTCCTCGGCTCTGCGACTTCTTTCACGAGACACACCGTGTCCGCGTCGTCCACTCGGCGCTCACCCTCGGGACGATCCGGAGAGCTCGTGCTCGAACACCGTATCTCCACCGTGTATCGTTTGTCCGTGCGATTTCCTGCGGCGCGGGATCACCGGGGTGTTGCTCTCTCTCTTTCTCTCCCTCCCTCTCTCTCTCTTTCTCTCGCTTTCTTTCTCTTCTCTTCGTTTTCTTCTTCGTCTTCTTCCTCTTATTCTTCTCTCGTTCCCCTCTCTCTCTCTTTCTCTTTCTCTCTGGCTCGAGCTTCTCTTCCGTCTGTCGCCTCTCCCTTTCTCTGTCTCCTTTCTCTTCGGGTTTTGTAATCCGTTTTACGAAACTGCCGAGCGAACGGGACACGATCGACGAATCGAGGAGACACGAGCGATACACTCTTGTACGATGGACAGCTCGCCGATCATCCAGAGGATTGCTCCTGCTGCTGCTGTCCTCTTTCTCTCTCACTGTATCCCGGAAGTGGGTTTGCCTATGCGATACGCGAACAATGATGACGGCAATCGACGTCGACCTTGATTACGTTGGTTTCACGAAACAAAATCACTTTCTTCTTCTTCTTGTCGTTCCACGGCCTGGCGTTATCCAATAAACACGCTCTTCTTTCACCTGTGGTTCCCTTGTACTTTGGCGAACACATACGTATGTACACTCGACGATCCGGACACAGACGATTTGCACGGGACTAGAAAACAGTCGTTGCACAATTGCACAGAACAGATCGAACTCCAATGTTCCGAGTTCCCCGCGACAACAGTTCGCCGCGCGCTGTTTCCGCGGGAACGATCGACAACTCTCGGTTACGAGACGGCTCGGTTACCGTCTCTCGACGACGACGACGAGAGAAACAGCCTCGAGAAGGTGGAACCAAATCCGAAAGCCGCCGAGAGAAAGACCGGCCGATCACGGAGAGAAAGAGAAAGAGAAAGAGAGAGGCGGGAATATTCGGCTGTGTCCAGTCTACGAGACAGGATCGGATTTTAGCGCGCTCCGCACGCGCTCCCGCGAGCCCTAGTCGGCGGTTTCAACTTTTACTTTCAGCTCTTACACAACGCGGCCCGCCGCTCTTGCCTGGTACGTAAGCGGTAACCGAGTGCTCGCGAGAGCCTCGCTCTTCGTTTCGAAGCTTCTTCTTTTTCTCTCGTTCCTCCCTTTCCTTCTTCGGCTCCTTTCTCTTCTTCCCTGGTGCTTGTCGATCCTCGCTTGCCGCGGCTGCGATGATGCCGATCCGATTCCGATATGACAGAACACACGCCGCTGCCGTTCCGTGGCAGTCGGCCACGAAAATTTCCCCTTTCGAAAGTGAAACCGTGTCGGCGGTCGTGGTTCCCGCGTGCGTCAACTGTCCGTGCAAGCGGCGCTCTTCCGGAGGACCTTCCGCGCACCCGACCGGGCCTGTCCAAAGAGCACGTGCATCGACGAAAGCACGTGCGGATGAGCACGTGTCCGCTGTTTTCGTCCGGCAGGATAGCTACTCCGGCTCCTCCTGTCCGCCCCCAATATTTTACCAACGATATCTCCAAAGTTACGCCGTATCGGTGAACAGAACCGGATTAGGATGACCGTTTAATTCGATCCGATGGTGTCCCGACCCGGAAGAAGGTAGACACCGGACCCACGTGACTTCGTTCTACGCGATGTGTCGCGCGCGCGACCGTACGACAGCGGCGTGCCGCTGACAACGCGCGCTCCGATCACGAAAAAAGAACAACAAGGTTGACAGCGTTGCGTCGTGCCGGTTGTCGTTGATATTTCGCCGCACTCTGCACACATACACATACACATGTACACGCACGCCGCCGAACCCTTCTATATGCACAGAGGACAGACAGACGGACACACACACACACTCGGGTTCGCGCGCACTTCGATCAAAAACGATGGATGTTGTTTATCGCGTGTGGTATGAACTTCTCTCTTTCTCGCTTCTCGCCGGAGGACTTCTTCAGGGAGAGAGGGTCTCTTCCGGTCTCCGCGGTGTGTCTCACTGCTCCTCGCTCCGTCGTAACTTTTGCGCAAAGCCGAGACCCTCTCTTACTCTTTACTTCTCTCTCTTTTCCTCCCTCTCTCTTTCTCTCCGTCTCTCTGCTGCTCTCTTTCTTTTCCTATCTATCTCTTTCTCCCTTTTGCTCTGCGGGCTGTCTCTTTCTCTCTCTGGTCCTAGGTAAACGCGGAGAGAGGTAGACTGGGCAGTCAGTAAGAGATGGTGGTGGTGGAGGTGGTGACGATGGTGGTGGCTGATGCGATTCGATGGTAGTGGTGGGCACACGGACGCCGCTCGAAATGTCTACACACTATCCACCGATCGTAGCGTTGGGACGATGTCGACCGACCGTGGTGTTGGTGAGCACGCGGTACGCTGTGTGTGTGTGTGTGTGTGTGCGCGCGCGCGCGCGCGTTTATGTGCGATGCGACGATGATGGTGCTATGGTGGCGGTGGTGGTAGTAGTGATAGTGGTGGTGGTGGTGGTATCGATGGTGGTTCGTGGTGGTGGTAGAGAAGAGGCCAGGTGGGCCCGGTGGCTTACAGGCGAGCCCAGAAAGGGTTGAGGGTCCGAAAAGCACGGTTGTCTCTCTCGGCAAGAGAACTCCCGGGCGCAATACTACTCACGGCCGATAGAGAGGAGGAGACCTCTCTCGCGCGAGTCTTGTGAGTTCGTTTGTAAAGGACCGTAGTATTGGTTCCTCGTCGAGTGCCACCTCTCGCCTCTCCCTCTCCACGCGTGTGTCTCTCTCTCTTCTACGCTTACTCTTCCCTCCCACCATATCGCCCTTCCACCTACCACCTAACCACCTTCCTCTCCACTCTCCCTTTCCCCACTGGTGTGCTCTCACTATTACATTACAAATAGCTCTCTTGCCTAGGCCTCGTTTGTGAGGTGTTGCTCCTTCCGTGTACATTCATACGCGTCGGCGCGCTGTGTGTATGCGCGTGCCTCGATTCACAGTCTAGCTCGTCTATCAGCCGCACACGTGTGCGCACAGTACTGTACACGTATGTGCGTGCGGCTTCGGTGCACATGCACGAGCCGTCGTCGCGCGACAGCGGCTATAGTCTCTCTCTCTCTCCCTCTCTGTATCTATCTTTCTTCGTTCGCTAGCTTTCCTCTCTCCTCTCTGCTCCTCTCCTCTCCACCAACCCTCTCTTTCCGTCTCCCGCTTTTCTCCCTCCTTTTCTCTCCCCCCCGCCTTTTCTTTCTCGTTTCTGTATCTAGCCGTATGCACGAAGTCTTTCACGGCTCTAGTGTGCGCGCGTGTACCACGCACACGCGAAAATCGCAACGGTTCTCTATAGGCTGTACGTCGGCCGTCCTCGTCGGCCAAACGGGGCCACACAGAAGCGCCTCTCTGTCACGGTAATGGTGTAATACAAGACTTCGTTTGTACCCGTGCACGTAATACGTAAGAATGAGGCAAGAGTTCTCCCTCCTTCCCGGCTCTTTCTCTTATCCCCCCCTCTCTCTCTCTCTCTCTGTCTCTCCTTCTTTCCCTTTCGAGCCCTCTTTCTCTCGACCACCCTACCCCCTTGTTGGCCCTACGTTTCCGTTCTCTTCGCTGTCTTCCCGTGTGAATCGCCCATTCCCTTTTCTTCGTCTGCAATTTCCATCCTCGCTCGTACACGCCGGAAACTTTATCTTTCACTTTTCTCGTCCCACTCTCCCCCGTTGTTTCTCTGCTTTCCTCCGCCTCGGATCCCTTTCAGCTCCAAATGAACGCGCTTGCGCTTGATCGTCCCGCGGACCTACGAGATGGAACGTTGCGTTTCCTCCTCCTCTTCCTCCTCCTACTCCGTCTCTTCTTCTTCATCTTCTTTTTCTTTTTCTTCGTCTTCCCTTTCCTCGTTGCCCTTCTCTCTCGTTGCATCTTTTCTTCTTTCTTGCTTGCCTTCTTTCTTTCTCTGTTCGTTTGTCGCCTCTTTCGACGACCTTCTGCGAACCCGTTCATCCATTCCCGCCATGCCCATCACTCCCACGTGCTTTCTTTCCGGTGAAAACGGCTGGCCCAATCGGCACGCGAGCACGCGGGCGAACGCGAGCGCAATCATGCTAGCCTAGCACAGATACCAAAGCCTCTCGATACAGTTCTTTTTCATACCGAGGAATTATAATGCCGTTGCTCCAGTTATGCATCGGACACGCTCTCAGCCGTGATCGATAGTGAAATGCTTGAATGACTCGCTGGTAAACACCTTCGGCTTCAGGTTTCCTCCGTGTTTATTTTAATTACGGCTTTAGCTAGTGACGCAAACATCTTTGACTACTCTTATCAGAGGATTAGTGTGGCAGCCGCGGGAATCGGCTGATCAACGTTTTCCCCTCACCGAGGAAAACGCGTCGACGACGAGATTCGTTTCGATGGTGACACCACCACACGCCCTTTGCTTGTATGAAAAATGCCCCGAGGAAAATGCGGTAGAATTACCGGACACACACACACACACACACCAGATCTTATCCCCGCGCGAAAGTGAATATCAAATCTGATAAGACTAGCGGGTGACCTGATCGGACATTTAGTTTGACGATATTCAGAACACCTTCTCCTCACTTTTTTTGGTTTAATGCTGGGCTACACGGTACTTGGACTTTCTAATGAATTTATGGCGACTGGTTTTTCTTCGCGCCGACGACGCACAGTGGGGTATTTGCTAGGGCTGTAACTTTTCCGAAGCTTCGAAGACTTCGAAGCTTCGAAGGATTCGAAGGAACGAAGGGAACTTCGAAGCTTCGAAGTTTCGAAGTTCCGAAGCTTCGAAGTTTCCAAGTTTCCAAGTTCCGAAGCTTCGAAGTTTCCAAGTTCCGAAGCTTCGAAGTTTCGAAGTTTCCAAGTTCCGAAGCTTCGAAGGATTCGAAGGAACGAAGGGAACTTCGAAGTTTCGAAGTTCCGAAGCTTCGAAGTTTCGAAGTTTCGAAGTTCCGAAGCTTCGAAGTTTCGAAGTTCCGTAGCTTCGAAGTCTTCCAAGTGCTCGAAATTAGGACTGTAACTTTCCTTCGAAGGTCGAAGATTTCGAAGCCTCGAAGCTTCGAATTTCGAAGCTTCGAAACTTCGGAACTTCGAAGTTTCTGAAATCGAAGCTTCGAAATTCGAAGCTTCGAAGCTTCGAAATCTTCGACCTTCGAAGGAAAGTTACAGCCCTAGTATTTGCCCGATTTCGGCGGTCATAACTCAATTTAAAAAATTTTAGATAAATTGTAAAATTTTTGTGGCTTGAGTTAGTTGAATGTCTAAGGAACAATCTCCCATCATTTATTTTTCCATTCATGTATCCATTAAGCACTGACATTTGTCGGAAGTTGAAGTTCCGTTAACCCGTTTTCATTTCTCAACGAATTCACCTATTAGTAATTGTTACCTTATTTACATACACTAACAGATTTTTGTTTGGTAGAAGTTTTTTTTAGCTAAGTATAGGGTATACTTTTAAGAGAAATTCTCTTTTGTACCATATACATGTTTTTAATTATTAATACTTAAAGATAACCAACAAATAGTCACTTTCTTGATGATTCTAAGACTTTGGTAATGATTTCGTTATACTTCCGGGTGCGTCCCGGTGTTCATTTCTGTACCATTGTATTCTTTCAAGTCTTCTGATTAAGATGCAAGAAAAATTGTATCTGCCTTCGCCTGCTTTCGTGTTTTATAGTTGATTTACGAAAAAATGGCCATCGTGCGCGCGCGAAAATCGCAGCATTTCTCACATCCTGCATGTTCGCATTCGCTATATTTTCGTATTTACTTAAGTAAATATTAAATAACAATAATAAACACACAATATACACTAAAATAAGAAAACAGTATACACATGAAATTTAAATAAAATACAGGGTGGAGCAATAACTATGTCCACTTTGAATATTGTCGTTATTTGTAATAATATGAAAAAAATGTTATCAACAAAATTTTCCCGGAACAGAGGGGGACATGTTGTAGCATAAACATTTTCTGCGTGGGTGGAGGCATAGAGGAGATTTCAAGGTGACCTCGATTTTTTTTTTAATCGAAAGACCTACTTTTTGTATCATGAATCGATAGACTATTGAATTTTGAGTAAAAATGTATTGAGCTCCACATGTCTTAAATCTAATAGTTAACGAGATATTATCGAAATCATATTCTTTCCTCTTTTGATAATATCTCATTAACAATTAGGTTTAGGACATACGAAGGTCAACACTTTTATACTCAGAATTTGATACTTTATCGATCTATGGCATAAAAAAAGGACATTCTGTTTAAAAAAATCAAGGTAACCTTGAAATCTCCTCTATGGCTCCACCCACGCAGAACATGAGACACAGTGCAAAAAGTAGAAATCTTAAGCTTTAAAATGGTTGTTTTTTCATCAAATTTGGATAAATTTTAGCAAAGTTACAGCAGTTTCAATATTGAGCGAATTTTGAACAAGCTGTGGCCGCTGAGATTGGGCATATGCCCCACTGTGCGACGTTCGTGGTTCACTGAGGTGCACAAAAATGCTATGATCGAATGGAACGCTCTGAATTTAGCTTCGTATGAACTATACCTACAACGATAGCTTTCAGATACAGTTAACTCGTCTGCTTACGCGAAGATTTGTCTCTGATCATTTTCAAATGACATGGATTTTTTTTCACATTCTTCGTATGCGCATAATATGGTGTATCAATTAAATGTATTAACCCGTAGCAGTCGAGGGTTGACTCAGAGTCACCAATAAACTTTGTTGTACCATTATTCGCAGTATTGTTTGCATTATTAAATATGTTGGTATGTCATACTGCGATTCAACCCTTTCCAGACAGAAATTATTATTCTGAAAACTTTTACTGAACACGTCTTTTCCGAATTTTAACTCTGAGATTTAGCTCTTCAATACATAATCTGGTTTCGTAACAAAAAATTGGTCACCTCAAATTATTAAAAAGAAGAATCAAAATTACTAACCATTAGCAGTCGAGGGGTGACTCACAAGGAAGGACCCCCCAAGTGTCCGACTTCGATTTTGATAATTTTTTGTGAGATGATGGTGTATGAATCCCTAATTATGTATGCAAAATATTAGGTGCAGTTATTCAATAGTTTTCAAGATATAAACAATTAAAGTTTCATACCTTGTTGATATACCATGATTTCAGCTGTAGTTCTCGAAGTTCTTTAAACTTTAATTGTTCATATCTTTAAAGCTATTGAATAACTACACCTAATATTTTGCATACATAATTAAGGATCCATATACCATCATCTCAGAAAAAATTATCAAAATCGAAGTCGGACACTTGGGGTCCTTCCCTTGTCAGAGTCACCACTAACGATTGCTGTACCATTATTCGCAATATTGTTTACATTATTAAATATGTTGGTATCTAATTAACAGACAGCGGATCTTTATGCAAAGTAAACATTTTCTACGCGAATTGCAACCAACTGGAGTGAAATAGAACTTTGTATTCTGTGTGAATATGTTTAATAGGTTGAAAATAATATAGCAGTACATATTTTTAAATTCTTCGTAAATGTTAAAAGAACGCCGTCTACTAATCAATTACACATTTAAGTATTGTATCAATTTATATCAATTTATTAATTTATTTATATCAATATCATGTCCATGAAATGAACAAAATCATATACAATGTAATTATTCCATATCGGAAGGAGTTTGTATTATATAATTTTCAAGTAAAAATAGCAAAAGGTTAATCGGAAGGTTCATTTCAGACTCTTTCAAGGAGACCATAATGAAACAGCCCACGTTAGAATATATCTGAAATGTGCGTTGTTTTAATTGCGACAGAAATTGAAAGAGACGATAACCGAACGAAGCTGACGAAAAATAATAATAGATAGTACAGTTGTGATTATTAACCATACAAAGACAGCCTCGAGACTCGGCTACTTATCTGCGTACATAACGATCTACTTCCGACACTTCTCCTCAGAATAAATATCTGTGCTCAAATAGGAATCATATTTCAATGACGATCTTGAACGCGTAAACTGCGATGCGTATCTTTTCGTAAACGGTCTACGTCATTTTTCTATTATACATCATACACATGACTGTGAGAGCATACATACTATGAGAACGGAATAACGAAGCTGCATAAAATGTGGCAAAAGATGGCGTTGCTTCAATGCTACACACGATCGCGGATATACTTAACCGTACCTTTTTCCTTTCAATCTAAACAGTTCGAACATGTAAATTGAAAAAAAAATATGCTGCGTAACCGCGAGAAAATAAATTTCAGCAAAATTGCAGCGATAAGCCGATGTCTAGTGTGCAAATTACGATCACGCGACTTCAAACGTTGGAGCAGTGGTTCTTAACCTTTTTGAAGTCAGGGAACACTTTTGATTGTATGACAAATTTGCGGAACACCAAATTTAATGATCCAAAACACAAACAAAAACATCCCGCGTCGAAGTAAATATATTTTAGCAAATATGTTTAATATATTTCGCGGAATTTCGCGGAACCCTTGCAAAAAGCTAGCGGAACACCGGTTAAGAACCAGTAAGTTAGAGGGTCGCCAACAAAGCTAAACAATTCAAGTTCAAACAATTCCGGAAGATTATTTTTTCTGGTGCTTCGAGTCGCGTCAACTGCTCAGATTATACATGCGAATATCGAGTCTGTTATAGTGTTTTCATTAACAGTTTGCTTTCTTTTAGATACTTGATGAGTACACAGCGGATCTTTATGCATAGTAAAAATGATTTAACCCTTCGGGAACGACATCGGTACATCATACTGACTCTAGGAACATTTTAAAATTGATTTTACACGGTGAAATTTTTAGACTCATTTTCTAGAATTTGAAGGATCTACAGGGTGTTTCGTTTATCTGATAACAGAAATATCTTGTGACGCACACATTTTTTTCGTAACTTCAGTGCGTCACAAGGTATTTCCGTTGTCAGATAAACGAAACACCCTGTAGATCACCAACAGATTACACTAACATCACAATAACATAACAATATATAATAAATAACTACTAATAAATAAATAACTAATAAATATAATAAATAACATAATACAATATCGAAGGGTTAAAATGCATTTCTTTTCTTGGAATAATTTCAATCTTTTCAATTTGCCTAAAGCAAATTTGGGGAATTAAGAAGAAAAGGACAAATTTCGAACAGGTGATAGTGTAACACGAAACAGGAAAAAGATTAAAAGAACTTGACAATGCCGATATACTATCTTTAACTTATAAAAATCATTAATGAGGAAAATACATTTTTTACTTAACTGCTATAGGAGCTTGCAACTGATGAATAACAATTTTATTTTGCATAAGGCATAAAGATCCGCAGTCTAGTGATAGCAGACACGAATGGCGACTTGCCTTATCGTGCTCAGTTAAAATATTAATAAATACCTAAAAATGTAAGAAGGTTCTTAGTCTTTTTTTCACCATAAATTCCTAAAATCGATGGGGTCAGTTGTCTCGTCTTGATTAACCCTCATCCGTCCCTCTCTCTCTCATTTCACAAACTAAATCTGTCCCTCGGCTTCGAATTGACACAAATAACAGTAAACACTTATTCAAATCGATGAGTTAACATTAACATCTTGGGTTTTCCGGTTATCTGTGTCGCATTGAGACAATAAAAGTGACGAAGTTTCTAGCAGACTTGCCTTCAACTAACAGAACAGTACAACTTATTTCGGGAGAATTGTGTCTAATTGAGGGAAGGATGAGGGTTAAGGGAGTAGACTTCTCTTTCCAGGATTGCAAGGGTGCGGGAATCACGTTCTTATGTCTCGATAATACAAAAGTGGGGTTTATCAGTAGTCAAAAAACGCTGGACAAAAGATCGCTATCGAACTCAAAAGTCCTATTTTTTCGTCCCTAAATATCAGATCAGATGAACCGAATATTCAAGCATGTTATCTTCTTTTCAATTTTTTCAAGCAATGTAATTTAAAGATTTAAAGTTATGTACTTAATGTGTTCTGCTGTGCCTTACTTTACTAATTAATTACTAATTAATTATTAATGTTTAACTATAAGATGTATACTACTAATGTATAGCTTTGTAACCCCCTATGGGGAGTTCCAATTAAGCTGTCAATAAAAAAAAAAGAAGAAAAAAAACTGTGAACGCGAATCCCGGACCCTTGCAATCCTGGAAACGAGTCTACCGCCTTAACATATTGTTCGTCCTGGCAGTGAACGTGTGGAGGCTGTCCTTCGATACTATACCTATCGGAAGCCAATATTAATAGAGTCCCTCTATTCAGAATCTCGACGAAGAGTCTGATTCGATATCGTAGAGGTTAACGGTGGTCGAATGTCGGCTTCCGAAGAAGATTGCAACAACAACAGGAAAACGAATGGAGCAGCGAAGGAGGATGGCCAACTGCATTCTACCTGCAACGTACGTTTGTCGCGTCGGGTAATTGCCATTCTACGTATTAGACAGTTCGTAAATAATAAAGCTCGCTGTGGTCACCGGGTGTACAACAGCTCTTTCAGCTGCTCCAAATTGATAGGTGCGGTTCCCTGCAACTAGTTTATGTAACCGCTTCGTCGTCGTCGTCGCGATACCGAAGCTGCTTCCGATCGAAGGAAAAATTTCTTTTCATTCATCTGTTCGGGGCTGCTCTGATGGCGAGAGAGCGCGCGGCGCGGCGCGGCGCGGCTCGGCGCGCGCGTCGTCGTCCCGTTTCATTAACGCAACCTTTAAGCACGCGAGAACGTTTTACTTTTCATTGGAACTATTTATAAACATTCTTCGAAAGAATTTCATGGCCGACCAGTGCGGCTTGAATTCGAGTCGGTGTACCAGATACGTGATTGTTTCTTTATCCCTCTTTCTCTGGCCGGCTCGTGCCGTGGCCGGGGACGTACGCACACGGTGTATGTAGCCTGCGCGTACGTGTGTCTCCACGTATATGTATGTAGATACTCTCTATGTACCCACTGCCGCTTCTGGTGTAGATGTACCTACCCGCAGCTATTGCCATTCGTAGATTCGGTCAACGATGTGCACGCGTCCGGAGATTACGGCAACGGCCGGCTATACTTAGAGCGGTAGACGAATTTCGCTCGAGGGCCGCTTTGAAACGAGGTCGGGGAACAGCTGATGCGATATGCACCGAGCCGCAATCCACCGTGATAACGCTTCCCTTTTGCTTTCAACAGACTCTCGCTGAGGACGATCTAACCGATTTCTCCCGATATACAGTCTAGATTCATACCTTCTGTATACTGTTCGCCGAACCACGTGTTTCGCCAGATTTCGAGATAACAAAATGTTTCTGGCTTTCGTGATTCACTTGTACTACGCCGAGCTAGAATCAACATCGCCTTTCGCATCAACTTTATGAATGATTTAATAAAGCCGACACTTGATAAAGTGTTAAGATAATATTAGGACCTTGAATAAGTTCTCGCTGTTTTTTTAACAAAATCAAAGATTTATTTAAATGATAAGGAACAAAAACATTTCATTCAAAGTATAATATACATATATAGTATAGTATATACTATATATATAGTATAGTATAATATATATATAGTATAGTATAATATATATGTATATATATAGTCAATAGTATGTCATAGTAAGTCATAGTATTTTTCAAAGTATAATATACATATATAGTATATACTATACTATATATATGTATATATATAGTATAGTATAATATATATATATATATATATATATATATATATATATATATATAGTATAGTATATTCGAGTAATTCCTCCAACTTTTCGTCTTCAAATTTTTTCGGCGCGCCAGAACGTTCTTTATCCTCAAGTTCAAATTCATGATTTTTGAAGCGTCGAAACCAGTCTCTGCAAGCATTGTCACCATAAGTCTCAACAAGAATTCTGTGTGCTTCAGCTGCAGATTTCTTTTGAATAAAGTAGTGCAATAAAATTCCCCGCGAATACACTTTATTCGGCACAAAAGTAGACATCTTCAGAACTAAGAAGAAATTACTTTGCTTACACTAAAGTGAACTACCATACACTGAAATTCAAGGTTAGATACACTACTGCCTCGCATGTGTGTTACCATTCGAAATTCCACGAACGGGGTACTGCTACTACCACCTTTGAAGAAACAGCGAGAACTTATCCAAGGTCCTAATATTTAGGTGGCTACATTTAGGTGAAATACCTTGTGTGAGTTACCGGAAGGTCCTAATATAATCGATCTTCGAATGGAATTACAGCCACAGTGAATTCTTGACATTTTTACGAGAAGTATTTAATTGTAAATATTTCTTCGCAGCTGTTTTTCTTCAGCTTTACAACAGCTCTGCAGTCATGTCGCAAAATAAGGTTCATCGTTAACGAATAACAAGATTGCACCTAAGCGTTCCACGAAAATATCTTGGATTTTTCTGCAATCGTTTTTACATATAGCATTGTTAGCCATTTTCACAATATCCTCAAACAAAGAAACACTTACGCTAGCCAGAATCAACGACTCCGTACGCACCAGCCTAATGAATCTTGCTCGGATCGAGCGTCTCTCTATTTGGTTAGCCGCCAAGACGTTCAGGAGCCTGCACCGTTGCTCAATTGTTAAAAATGTCGTCGTCTTAAGTAATAATTTAATCGGTAATCGATGAGAAATAGGTAACCTTTTGGACAGATGTGAACGCTGCAACACGGGCAATAGCGTCGTTTAATCGTTCCGAGATTCAACATCTGTGTTATTCAGCTTATACGATTTATCTTTCCCTATTAACCAATCAACGATATTTAAATGTTTATTTTTGTCCAAAGCATGCTGCCGAATCATTCTTGAACAAGAAACAAAACATGTTTTCTATCAGTCTTCGTTCTTGCAGAATGCTTTCTAATGCAATTCGAAGTAGTTTTTGATATACAGGATACTATTGGGTTGGCAAGAAAGTAATTTCGGTATTTTATGGTGAAGTAAAACTGAATTAATTTATTCAAGTGATGAACTTTAATCAATATAATATTTTCTTATTTAATCTTTTTGGCTAAAGATCATCGAACAAAACGAGAAATAGCTCATTGCTTGATTAAAGAAGTTCGGCTCTATTTCACCTTAAAATACCGAAAGTACTTTCTTGCCAACCCAATATTTAACCTTTGCAGTCGGAACTATTTTAACTTGAAAATTAAACATTTCTTCCGACCTAGAACAATTCCGTTGTTGTACAGCACTTTTTAGGGTCAACAATAAAATTCATCAATAAACCTTTCGGCGATCGGTTCCAAAATATAAATAATTGAAAGTGTCGAGAAATCGTTGCACGCGATAATGGCTGCGTGAAACATTCATTGGAGTTCCAAGAGAATAGAAGAAGAGCCGGTCGACGAAGATGAGAAAGAAGAACACGAGGAGCTCGAAAAGAATTTCTGCAGGGCGACGTTGAATATTCGCGCGCGCGTTATCACCGGCTAACTAATTGTGAGAAACTAATTAATTTGTTTGGCGCGGCTGCGAGAAGACGTCGGGCAATCCCGTCGCCGGGGACCGCCTCGAGTTATCGTACCCGATATTATTTATTTATTTATGGTGCGGTCTAAATTAAAAGCGCGTCGAGAAGGCCAAACGTCTTGCGTAATCGTTGCAGGGAGCACGCGGCTGTTTATCATTACGTGTGAAAGAGAGGAGAGGAGGTGGATGAGGATGTGGACTAGACGAGCGGCGCAGCGGCGGACGGGGAGGGTAGGAAGAGAGAAAGAAAGGGAAGCGAGAAAAAGAGGGGAAGACTGCAAGGTCCTCTTCAACCTCGGCACGCATGCAATTAAGCACTTTG
The DNA here is from genome assembly GCA_028455765.1 of Lasioglossum oenotherae. Lineage (NCBI taxonomy): Eukaryota > Metazoa > Arthropoda > Insecta > Hymenoptera > Halictidae > Lasioglossum > Lasioglossum oenotherae. The sequence goes on along the minus strand of CM052283.1, from coordinate 4,207,220 downwards.
CCAGGCTTTTTTTTCGCATTGTCTCTCTCTCGGTGTTTATGCTTTTAACATCCTAGACGCCTCCGTTACACTCATTTGCATCCGGCGTCATTACTTTTCCACGATTTTGCCATTAATTCTACGCCTAGATCGTCGCAAAAACTGGAACTGCATTTTATCGATTTTCTTTTATTGGAACACGATCGCTGGCAGTCGAGCGGTTTTATACGCGGAAGTTCTGTCATTCGAGCGGAGTGTTTTCTATTAATCAGATGTGATTCAATGATGAAATTTCCTAGTCGTCGTAATTTGACTACGAATTTTACGGATTCATCGGATTTACGAAGGAAATGTTGACACATATGCTACCGGGCAAAAGTTTCGAATCACTTGTTGATTTTTAGAAAATTCGAATATACCCTTCAATTGTCAGATGATCCATCGTTATTGTATCAAACATTAACTGGTTGAATAATACATATTTCACATTATACATAAATGCACTTTTCTAATGGGACATCTTTGGCAACTTCTACAAGAAGCATGGATCAATATCAAATTAAGGCGGTCCTTTAATGAAAGAGCAATTTGAAGGAAAATACGCGTTCCTTGATAAAAAGAAATAAATAATACAAAATTTAGAACACACTTAATGTATCATTATGTACATAAAACTCTATGGGGTTTGCGCAGCGCACGACTAGACAGTCGCCAGGCACGCAACATTTCTCCGTTTATCAGCGCAATCTTATCACCGTGGATGTTCTTTTCCTCGCCTAACTCACGCGACATTACAATTAGGTCAATCTACTTAGCTCACCGACGACCAGTGCTTTTCGGAGCCGAATGATAACCCTTTTTTTTTTATGAAATAGGGAATAGCGGTATTAGGTCATTCAGAAAGTCCCACGAGTTTCTCATCGTTAGCTCTCGCCCACATTGCACGTATACTCTGCGTCTTCTATCTCTCCCATTTTTCAAAAATTACGTAATCTAGAACAGACAGACAGATACATACTCGGTCACATCTATCGAAGCCTTACTGTACTACTGCACAAAGCCAAGCATTTCCTACGGATCTCGTTTGGAGCGCAACTCATGGTTTGCGCAATACTTTTGATGGGGCGTTGCGCAACAAGTTACTCATTCCCCGCGGCAGTTGATAAACGTCGTGCACATCTATCGAAGCATTACCGTAGTTGTGTA
>CM052283.1:4169538-4205935 GCA_028455765.1 Lasioglossum oenotherae | reverse complement strand
TACTATAATGTTTGTTTACCAATCGAAAGGACAGTTACACCGAGATTTTCGGTCGAACATGTATCTTTAATATTTTACCACGGCGTTTGTTTTCGATATGACGCGTCGCAATACCGTCTGAAATTCACTACATCTCTGTGTTATAATCTGATCAAAATGTTCAAAATCGATTGTAAAATTTCACACATACAAGACTAAAAAGCAGAACATAATTATTTAAATGAAAATAAATTTTTAAAAAATACCACGTTTTTAAAATGGACTAAAAAGTATAAAATAATTTTTTCCTAGCCCCCTACAGACTCCTAACCACGTACGGATAATCCTGAAAATTTGTGATTGTGAATTTTGAACAGCTACGCAAATACTTGTACGATTTAAAACGAAAAACGTGGGGCGCATGCAATAGATAATTGATGCATGAATAGTTCACCCAAATTACTAAAAATTTTATTGCTTCGCAAATGATATGAACTGTTGTGTGAGATTTCTCAACGGCTGCTACTCTCTACACTCCTTACTATTATCTTGCGCCCCACGTTTTTCGTTCTAAATCTTACAAGTGTTTGCGTAGCTGTTAAAAATTCACAATCACAAATTTTCAGGATTATCTGTACGTGGTTAGTAGTCTGTAGGGGGCTAGGAAAAATTATATTATACTTTTTAGTCCATTTTAAAAACGTGGTATTTTTAAAAAATTTATTTTTATTTTTTCCGAGTGTAATGAGCATGCTAATGGGTAGAAGATGATTGGAAAATACGAGCGAGCCCTTGATGCGAGACGCGCAGGCGGCGGCTGCTCGGCCGCACCCCGGCATGATTCGAGGAAAATACCTTTCCATCGTGCTCCGATCATCTTACGTCACTCGCAGCGCTTTGTCTTCCTGCTCCGAGTATCACAGTCTCTCGGCAATTGATTGCAGACTTTACCATAATACTTCGGTCCGGAAGATTTAATTATACATTCGCATATCGACGCCAGGAAAATTGCGTTCGCTTTAATGGACTCCGCGAACCAGGAACTGTGCGGCTGCAGCACGAGCGCCTCCGCGACACAGCAGCAGCGCGCGCGAGGAACATTCAAACCGAAAGAGATTCTTCTAATTGCCGTTGAATTGCGCGATAACTATCGCGCCACGGCCAATGGAAAAACGCTTTGCGGTTTCACCGTGGAAAGATACAAGCTCGCTTCGCAACCAAAACAAGGTTGTGCAAGCGTGTGTATATGCACCGAGCGCTAACACTGGTAGGTGGCCACCTATTTTCGTTCCGGCACGCGGCGCGAATGTGTGCCGCGCTTGATAAAATTTTAGGAGGCTCGTAAGCGCCATTCCCGCTCATTGTTTCGACGTCTGCAGATTATTATACCTCGCGCGCAGTTCCACCATGGCTGGAAACTTGCTCTAACCTAGTTACTCGCAATAGCCAAGTCGCTTCGTTAATGTATCACTATTATTATATTTATTTATTCCTTTAAACCTATAAACCTTTAAACGTATAAAGTTTATTACAATATGCACGATTATGTTACAATGTGGCTTACAAGGGAACATATTCAGTTGACACAAGCCGATGTTAATGAAACTTACGTGAGATATTGATCATCGAAAAATATTTGACAAGTGTTTTTTTTGTCGGCAACCACCCACTTTGAAGGGGTGAAAACAGCCCTCAACGGTGGGTGTCAGAACTATACTTTTTGAGATATCTCGGAAACCAGAAGTCGAAAAAAATTGTATTTTGTTTAAATTATGTGTTTTTAATGGGAAATGTAGTCGCACATGAAAATTTCAACTAAAGTTTTTTGCTTGAACAATATATGAAAAATTTTATGTTTTTTCGCAGTTTCTCTTATTTATTGTTAGTTTATTTTAATTTCACGTCGCGAACTAACAATAAATAAGAAAAACTGCAAATAAAAACATCAAAGTTTTAATATATTGTTTAAACAAAAAACTTTTGTTAGAATTTTCTTGCGCGACTACAGTTCATTTAAAAACACACACAATTTTTTAAAACATCTGGTTTTCGAGATATCTCAAAGAATATGGTTCTGACCCCGAATTTTGAGGGCTGTTTTCACCCCTTCAAAGTGGATCGTTGTATCTTACATAAGTTTCACTAAAATCGGCTTGTGTCAACTCAATACGTTCCCTTGTTAGTGTGAAACAGTGAAAGTATTAGAAGAATTTAAAAATACTGTTATATTATTTTCAACTTATTAAATATGTTAAGAAAGAAAATAAATTTCTATTTCGCTCCAGTTTGTTGGAATTCAGGTAAACATTTTTATTTATTGCGTAAAGATCAGCTGTCTATTTATGAGGCAACACTTAAAACACATAAAATTTTTAAATTTGAACGTGGCGATCACATTATTATATTATTATTTATTTATTGATTTAAATCATATAGGGTTTATATAGCATATACATTACAAATTGTAAAATATATGATTATGTTACAATATGGCTTAGTGTCCAACTTACAATTAATTTACATTAGTTTTGTTAGGTTACAACTACCTCATTGGAATTAAATTTTCATGGAGCATATTTTAATGAAATCTAAAGTCGTTTCGTTAATATATTTTATACAATATGTGATTATGTTGCAATGTGGCTTAGTGTCCAAATACAATTAACTTATATTAGTTTTGTTAGGTTACAACTACCTCATTGAAATGAAATTTTCATGAAGCATATTTTAATGAAATCAAAAGTCGTTTCGTTAATATATTTTATACAATATATGATTATGTTACAATGTGGCTTAGTGTCCAACTTACAATTAACTTATATTAGTTTTGTTAGATTATAACTATCTCATTGAAATGAAATTTTAATTGAGCATATCTTAATGAAATCAAAAGTCGTTTCGTTAATGTATTCACATCAGAATTATCGAGGGATGAAATTTATTTTTATTCAACTCCTGCATCCCCCAGAATCGATGCGGAATCATAAAGCAACCGACTTATGCGATTCTCATAATTATTAGCAAGTATCTGCTCGTCTCCAGACAATTGTTTTACCCGCCTATTTTTCTTCATTCTTGCATTAGCATTTATATTGTACATGCACGTGCTTATGCGCGTTGGAACAGTTCGCGTTTAAATTTCAATGTAGCCAGATAAAAACGCCATAAATTATTGTAAAAGTAATATCCTATAGCGAGTGTCTAATAAATCATACTTTTTCACGAATTCTAAGTAGTTTCGAGTCAAACTGAAAATGGTTGTTTTTCTCTGTTAATATGTGTCGAAATATTTCGAAAAATTGGGAAAACAGAACTTATAAGAATGTTTATTTGAATGTACGATATTCTTTTGTTAGGGTAAAGTTCCCAAACATGAATGCTCTTTTTCTACCTAAAAATTACCAGTTGTAGATGCATTTTCTCCCTACAAGATTCTGAGGTCAAGTTTCTTCAAAAATTAATACAGCTTAGGAAAAAAAATATTTTTGCCGCTATTGTTGCCGCTGGTTTCGAGTAACTGTTTCCCCCAGTGATTAACGTGCCTTCGGCGATGTTCTAATTATAGCAAAAAAAAAAAACACGGACGAACATGTCTATTTATGCGGCTGATTCTCGTCGTTTGCAAAATCACGTGCCGCTGTTGTCATGCTAAGCGGGTTTCTCGTTAAACCACGCGTGCACCGCAAAAATTTCGTTCGAAAGAAAGATTATTATTCATAAAATACATTGAAAGTCGCCAAGCGATTCATAAGCGTAACAGCATTGTACTTGTATCCATCGAGTTGTATTCTTATCCATTCAACCTGCTTCTTGCATTTGCATTTCATAGAAAGCGCTCGGGCGAGAGTGATTTGTTCTCACGTGTGTGTGACCACACCGCTCCCCATAGTCTTTTGTGTATTAAACTCGGATTCGCTGATCGTTCATCGACGTCATCCCGACGACTATAAAACCACTTGTATGAACGCTATTCGATTGTTCCATCGAGTCTAAGGTGAAGTGGGGCAAGTGCGTTATATAATTGGTTATTTTTATTATAATATGAACGAAATTTCTCTAGCTTGTATTTATTAATGTAGTATAAGTTAGTATGAACTATTCGACATAGATGTCGCCCTAGAATAAAGGTGTTTTCCTCGTTTAAATCAACCAATGCCAAACAGTCACGTGCGAGGTACACGTACAACTTTGAGGTTACCCTGAACGTGCAATAGTTTACAAGTTATTAATATATTCTGCGTGTTGTTATTTTAGGTAAGTACAACAGATATTGATGTAGGGTTACATTAAATAAACCGTTTTTATTGTATTTTTTTTTTAATTTATTGAGAAAGACATTAAGATGATCTTGCCCCGTAAATATTACTACACGGGGCAAGTCCGCACTATCACGGTGGGGTAAGTCCGTACTGTATGGGTAACTATAAAACTAAACAATATATTTAATGCAATAAAAAGCATTTTATAGCAGGCTTGTTAGTCATTCTTCTCTTGCCCCGTAGCACTTGAAACAAGGTACGTAAGCATTTTTAAGTCTCAGAGACGGACTTGGCCCATTTTCGGGGCAGGTGTGGGCAATATTCTACCAAAATGATAATTTTCAAGCAAAATTAGAATCCTACATAATACTAATTCATCGGTAATAACTGTGGCAAGAGTTTGATACCAAGAGCGTTAAGTTTATACATACCAGACTGAAAATATTAGGTGAAATAATTAAGTCCAACTTCGCAAAAACTATTGCGCAGTTACCCCACTCCACCTGACTACAAAATCGACGGTTATAGATTTGCTATTTTACAATTATTGAAATTACAAAGGCGTTTTCATGGGATTTGATTGAATACATTCTTTTATTCCCATATATATTATTATAAAAACCGCATAAAATGTAAATAAATTTAATCTTGATGTTTTTATAATATACAATACACATCAGTCACTTTTGATGTCCGTTTCTGAAAATGATGGATACATAAGCGTTTTCTTTGTTTGAATGATATTGTACAATTTTTCAATGCTTCAGAGAATAAATTTAAATATGATAGATGACTAAATAAGTAACATATTTGTAAATTCTTTCACTCTATCTCCTGTTTTAAATTTCACCGACTCGTTTTCGCCGTAAACGCAGAAAATCCGCGGTCTACTGATAAGGAGAGCGCAACGTCTGCAGAAAGTGCTCCAAAGAAAAAGTGAAACGAAAGAAATATTTCTGAAATCAGTGAGACTGAAAATTAGCAAAGCGGTTTAAACGTTGATACTGTGATTTATCACAGTGATCGTAGAATCGCGATCACGATCGTGATTTGAACTTTAATCACGTCGTGATTTTGAGCTTTTAATATAGAGCACATTTGCTCACCGTCATCATGTTTAATCTCGATTGAATTAGCTTGCATAAAATATCTGCACATAACGTAAATTTACTACATTTAAATGACGAAAATAGAAACTATTAAATTTTCTTTTCCGTTTTTAAAAAACGGGAATTTTATTTCCACTGGTGGTACACGCTGACATATTTATTTAACGCGCCGAAAACGTATAATTTATAACAAGTTTAAGACTTAGAATGTATTTCCACCAAAAGAACAAAGATAGTATAGAACGAAGCACATAAGTTTGCTTAATTGTCAAGCAAAAATTTTCTTCATTCTTCCTCTCGATTTCGAAATCGTAATATTTATTTAAATTGTATACACAAGTGCAGACTATTCCTTTTATGCATGTAATTATGCATGTATATGCAAGTATAGGAAACGCAAACGATAGTTAAAGAAACGTCTTGCAAATCTAAAGAATTTGATAAAAATGCAATGTAACTTGCAATTTTCTTAGGTTACGGTTCTGTGATTTGCACGAAGAACAGTCCGCTTCCTGCCAATCCGAAGCGATCACGAATCACTGTGAAAAATCACCGTGATTGCGAACGACCGTGATCGAATCGAATAAAAGTATGCAGCAGTTCACGGCATTCCTAGTTGCAATATTCGTGGAGCGTGGTGTTGAGAGTAGGGCTGTAACTTTCCTTCGAAGGTCGAAGATTTCGAAGCTTCGATTTCAGAAACTTCGAAGTTTCGAAGTTTCGAAGTTTCGAAGCTTCGAAATCTTCGACCTTCGAAGGAAAGTTACAGTCCTACTGAATACGTGAGTTTTGTCAAGCGCCAAGCCTGTCTTGTCTTTCTTTTCATTTACTCCGCGATATCCGATTTCACCAAATTTAATAAAACTCATTAAAATTTTGTTTGCAAAGTATTATTTTTTGAGTACATTCGTTTTTGAGTACATTCGAAATTTATTAATAGAATGCACTCTTTCAAATTTAATTTAATTACGAAAAATCAAAACGGAAAGTTCAGTGTCAGTCACCGGTGACTGAAAGTTAATATTTTCATTTATCAAAAATCGTGACATGGTATGGAACTCATAAGTTACAACTTCATACGTTTCGAAGACTTTGAAATTTCGAGCACTTGGAAGACTTCGAAGCTTCGGAACTTCGAAACTTCGAAGTTCCCTTCGTTCCCTCGAATCCTTCGAAGCTTCGAAGTCTTCGAAGCTTCGGAAAAGTTACAGCCCTAGTTGAGAGGCGTGCATCGTTCGGCGGTCCGTTTGTGACAGTGGTTTTTGGGCGTCCGAAGAAAACGGTCGCTCGCTGTCATCACGAGGAACGGAGTAATAGAATGTTGTAACAGCGCAGGCTGATGTCATGCGTTAACCTTCTACTTTGCACGTACAGCTATTCACAGAAACGCTCGCTTACTGCGTCGCTACACAAAACAGCTCGGCGAACAGAGTATTTTTCAGAGTGGTGTCCACCGATCCGGCGAAAAAACCCGCGAAGCGGTCGTAAAATTGCCTAGGAAGTAGTCGAGGGAACGTCCAACGCGATTGTTTCTTACGTAATTACGAATTCCGCGGTCGCCTTGCGGCTGTTACCGTTTTCGTTTGGGCCTTATACTTCGCAGAGACACTCGCTGATCGATTTCCGGAAAACATGTTACTCCGAAAAAGTCCGATACCCGGAATAACCGAACGGGCTTCGATCAATTTTTTTTCGTGGATCGGATTGCCATGAAGAATCTGTGTCATAGTGCAACCTCAATGTTGTATTATATGTTGTTCGAAGAGTTCCGTGGATTTTTCGTTGTACAAAAATATTTATGCATCTCTTCCAGAGTTGTGCTAATTTCAATACATTGTAATTGAATTCCATTGTCTTTTATATACTCGGTATTTGAATTACATTATAATTGCATTGCACAATTCGACCCTTTCAATATGAATTTTTATGACACTGATACTAATTTGTTTTCTTTGTCCACCTGTTATTCTTCTTAGTTATAATTCATAATTACACTATAATCTATAATTACTTAGATAATAATAATTGTATTTCAATCGTGACATCGAATTATATTGTAATTGAATTGAATAAGAGGCCAGAATTACAAATTACATTGTAATCGAATTGAATAAGAGACCATAATTACAAATTAGTGTTCTGCAAGGGAGAAATACTCGGTTAAAATTTCTTTCCCGGTATGCATAAACAACGCAATCGGCGCACAGTGGTAAATGTTTCGATTTTAGGCGGACAAAATTATTTTTGGATAATTTATATCCTCTTGATACTTGATAATTACTATTATGATATTTCTTTTTTAATTCTAAAGGAATTGAACATAAAAATTATAACAAGCGGATATTTTTCTTATATTTCCATATTTCTGACTTATAGAAGGTAACGTCTGTGAATATAAGAAAATGACTTTAATATGACTACTTTTTTGAAAATTATAATTACAGTAACTTAATTACGTATAATATTCGTACTACAAACTATAATTAAGCGATCTAATCGGATCGGATTTCTCACTAAGTACATAGCAGGTTGTAGCAGCTAATTTTTCTTCGACATTGTTAAGTAATTCGTATAGATAAAATATACAAAAATATTGCAGCTTGAGTATGCTCGAGTCAAAGTATAACCTTACTTTATCAAATCATTCATAAAAAAAGCGCTTTTGATTATGGTTCATTTTATTTACTTCCTCCTTTTAGTTTTAAACTGAAACGAGAAAATATAAATTAGTTTAATATGTACTTACTTTCCATTTTTCAGTGCACAACACAAAAATTCACCGCAGTGATTTCGGAACATTTAACTAGTCGTTAATGGATAAAAAATGGAAATAGTGAGATATAATTGTTAGAATTAATTGGTTCAGTATGTCTAATAATATATTTTCTCGATTAAATATGTTTTTCAATAATTGAGAAAAATTATTTTTGTCCAACTAGAATTAGACATTTTACCACTGTGCGGCAGTGGAAAATAGTTCTCCCGAACAAGAGTCCATGACGAATCCTTCGGTGACAAGTGAACGGCTGCAGAAGAGACTCCATTTTCCGTGAACGTGACCAGATAATGGTCGGAGGAGGTCCTCGAATTTCCAAAGGCGGAAAGCGTGCACGCGCACGCACCTGGGCTGCCATTTTGCGTGTAGAAAAGAAAAATATCAGCCTCTGAATAGACCGATAGCTTCGGAAAACAATAGTTACCGGCTTGCAAGAGAAAATGTGATGAAAACATCAACGGCGTTGATGTAATCGCGGCACCGCGCCGCGCCGCGCCGCTCGAAACGAGCCTTTCGCGAAAAATAGGAAACCTGATTCTAGATAAATACTACTTCGCGGAATTTTCAATGCCGATAGTCATCTTCGCAACGTATGATTTGTTGCGCGATTGTACCGCGCGAGCCCGAAACTGATAAAGCACAAATTATGTGCGAATACCATGCGATTCTGGCGCGAGACAGATGGAAACCCCGCCGCACAATGCGGCGATCCCCGGCAGTTCAATTGAATTCAAATCACCGCCAAAACTGTCGTTTTAATTACTCTGCACAATTATATCTGAACATAGCTAAATGCAATATTTAGCCGCTATTTATTCATACGCCGCGCCGCCGCTAGACTCGAAGATTGCCTAAGAATCTGGATGTAGAAATTTTATTTGAAATGTACCAAACATCCTCTAAAATATACATATCTAGATGGCGTCCATAGGTGGCGATTTTATTGCATTTATGATAAGAACGAATAGATGCAATATGAACAATTTATAGTTGTCAGTATATATTCTGAGCTTATTGAAGTCATTTAAGAAAGAAGGAAATTTCTACTTAATTCTCGTCTCTTATACTCGATGGAAACAATTTTCATTTTGCATAAAGATCCGCAGAATATAATGATAATGATACATATTATTTTGTTGTTTTTATTACGAATAGATGGCGAATTTTCTGCAGTTATGATAAGAACGAATAGATGCAATATGAACAATTTATAGTTGTCAGTATATATTCTGAGCTTATTGAAGTCATTTAAGAAAGAAGGAAATTTCTACTTAATTCTCGTCTCTTATACTCGATGGAAACAATTTTCATTTTGCATAAAGATCCGCAGAATATAATGATAATGATACATATTATTTTGTTGTTTTTATTACGAATAGATGGCGAATTTTCTGCAGTTATGATAAGAACGAATAGGTGTAATTTAAAAGAATTTATAATTACTAGACAGCTGGTCTTTACACAAAATGAAAATGTTTTGAAATCGAAATTTATTTTCTTTGTCAACATGGATGAAAGGTAGAAAATAATGTAAAAGAATTTCTAAATTCTTGCTATGTTTTCACTGTTTTAAATTACACCTACTCATATATCTTATAAATGCATAAAGATCCGCCGTCTAATAATTACCAATATATTATAATCAATTTATTGAAGTTATTTAAGGAAAAAGGAAATTATTTCGCATAAAGATCCGCAGGATAACGATAAGAAATTATAAATATATACTTACTTCGAACCTCCAGTATGAATCTTTCGAAACAATTAAGCTTCATCGTTAACATATTTGCTTTCACAGGTCATTAATAACATGTGATACACAATCTTTTTTCTTGCTACAAGTTACCACCTAACATATACTGTATAACGAGGGAGGTTCAAGGAGTTTGAAATATCTGTTGGTAGATAATTTTAATTGCACACCATTTCTTCGAACAATCCCAATTTTATCTCATCATAATATGTTGTCGTAAGAGAGTCAGAGAGCTGTGTTCACAATTGCTAATCCGCCCACATGCGTTGAACGCTGCTTGAATTTGCGAAGTTTGTTATAAAATTTACATTCGCGCATCCCTTCGCGATCTTCCACACACACACACACACACAGACACATAGAGAGAGTTCCGCCGGCGTGGTTTATTTAATTCGCGAGTTCACTGTATCTCTCCCACCGTCAAACACTCCGATGACAAGATTAACGTCAAAATCGCTGGCTTCTCAGATTACTCTTGCATTTATTCCTCTTTTCTTTTTAATTAACGAGATGCTCCCAGAGCTCGTCAAAATGATTTACAAACTACGCCGCTCTGTTTACACGAAAACAAATCACCTCTCAACACAGGAAGCGCTGTACGTATGTATACATTCTGACTAATTATCTGCTGTGACATACGGTGTAAGTAATAGTGATTACAAGCGTCGGGATATTTTGAAATATTTCCAACGTTCTTTTCGCGCCGTCGTTGCCCTGCAAAATAAGTGAAATGGCGAACGACGCACAGTGGTAAAATGTCTAATTCTAGTTGGACAAAAATAATTTTTCTCAATTATTGAAAATACATATTTAATCGAGAAAATATATTATTAGACATACTGAACCAATTAATTCTAACAATTATATCTCACTATTTCCATTTTTTATCCATTAACGACTAGTTAAATGTGCCGAATTCACTGCGGTGAATTTTTGTGTTGTGCACTGAAAAATGGAAAGTAAGTACATATTAAACTAATTTATATGTTCTCGTTTCAGTTTAAAACTAAAAGGAGGAAGTAAATAAGATGAACCATAATCAAAAGCGCTTTTTTTATGAATGATTTGATAAAGTAAGGTTATACTTTGACTCGAGCATACTCAAGCTGCAATATTTTTGTATATTTTATCTATACGAATTACTTAACAATGTCGAAGAAAAATTAGCTGCTACAACCTGCTATGTACTTAGTGAGAAATCCGATCCGATTAGATCGCTTAATTATAGTTTGTAGTACGAATATTATACGTAATTAAGTTACTGTAATTATAATTTTCAAAAAAGTAGTCATATTAAAGTCATTTTCTTATATTCACAGACGTTACCTTCTATAAGTCAGAAATATAGAAATATAAGAAAAATATCAGTTTGTTATAATTTTTATGTTCAATTCTTTTACAATTAAAAAAGAAATATCATAATAGTAATTATCAAGTATCATGAGGATATAAATTATTCAAAAATAATTTTGTCCGCCTAAAATCGAAACATTTACCACTGTCTGACGATCATCACATCCGAACAGTCAGATTTTTGCTGAAAGAAATCATTTTTACTCCCTTCACTTGGGCCAGAAATGTCGTTGGTAATGTCGATCTGAAATTTTGGAGGTATGTTTAGAGGAACGAATGTTCAAAAGAAAGCAGAAATTAGCGTTTTCTAACGGTGATATTTTAAGCTAAAGTAAATTTGCTCACTGTCATCCTCATTTTCCCATCTCGACTGAGTGAGTTCTTTCTTTAAATATTTCAATTAGCTTGCCTAAAAATATCTGCACAGAACTACCCAGGTAGCACAGTACGTCTTAAAGATGTCGTTTTCTCGTCATTTCTACGTCTTTACGTCTTACGTCTTGAAAAGACGCCTTTTTCACGTCCAAAAAGGCGTACCTTTTCGGACGTAGTTTTGACGGTTGGAGGAAAGTGCCTTTTATGCATCTCATTTCTGACGTAAAAACGACATATCCAAAAAGTACGCCTTTTTGGACGTGTAAAAGGCACCTCTTTTGACACGCCGTTTTCACGTCAGAAATGGGATGCATAAAAGGCACCTGCCTTCAACGTGAAAACGTTGTTCCAGCAGAGATGCCTTTATGAACGTGTAAACGTTGCCTCTTTTGACACGCTGTTTTCACGGCAGAAACGATTGAAGTACTTACGAAAATATGTATATCTCTTAATCGTTAAGATACTAATACTATGCTTCATTTAAAAAAAATTAGTTTGATTTTTACCTAAAAAATATTTTAACAGAAGTTTATCTCTTCTAATAATAATTATATAATATATTAAAATACGTGTTAATAACGTGTTAAAATATTTTTGATATAATAATTACATAATTATGTAATATATTATATACATATAATTAATATATAATAATTATATAATTATTAGAAGAGATAAACTTCTGTTAAAATATTTTTTATATAATAATATATATTACTTGATATGGTTTCAGCCTATAAGAATAAAAAGTAATGAATCTAACAGCAAAGGTTCGCTTGGATCAGCGAGGAAGCCATCATGAAGTTGAACGGTAAGGAATCCCGCCCAACTGCATAAAAATTTCTAAATTGTAATAAGGTTTTTTCAAAGACAAAGTGTGTGGAATATTCTCTCAAGCAGTCCATGAAAGTAGTAATATATATACAATGTAGATTCTAATTTTTTTAAATAACTTTATCTTAAACTTGAAGATTTTGTGCGTCTGAAAAAGATGCATAAAAGATGCCTGAAGGACCTCCGAAAAGATGCATAAAAGATGCCTGAAGGACCTCCGGAAGGATGCATAAAAGATGCCAAAAAAGTGTTAAAGATACGTCTTTTAGGCGATTTTTTAGACCTTTTTACAAGACATCTTTAAGATGTCAGAAAGACCTGTGAGAGATATCTTTAAGTCTCCCAGTTTAGTAACAAAGATGTGTTAAAGACGTACAAAGATGTGACAGCGACGTGACAACGACGTGTTGGAGATGTAAAAGACATCTGCCAGACGTACTTACGTCTTGCGACAGGCATCTTACAGATACCTTTAAGATGTGTTTGTGCTACCTGGGATATAGGTGATAGGCGTAGCCTAAATATCGTTATGTCCGTAACGAGAAGAAAACACGGAAAGTAGCCCAGCTTTTCTGTGTCGTCAGAGGCGGAGGAAATTTTCGTGTGGCAGCATCGTAGATTACGAGATAAAAATGTATTTGTTCAGCAGCGAAGCGTGTTGTAACAGCATCGACACGTGGGTGAGCGCTACCGGCTGTTAGGGTAGCCCGTGATGATCCCATATCGAGAATTGAATGTGTTTACACGTACACAGTGTTTGGTATCGTCTCCGCGTTCCATCGAGAGCCCTACGCATTAATTGGCATTCGCTAGCCAGTTCCGACGATCGATAAAATGAAAAATACGTGATAAACGTATCGCTCGATCTTCCGTTACCTTGACTCGACTTGTATCATTAAATCCCACATGGTAGCTTTTTGCCTTTTTCTAGACGATCCTGATCTCTCATCTGGCTGGTTGAGCGCGGCAGACACGACATTGCAGCGGCATTACAGATCATTATGTAATGTCATAACGTTATGTGAACGTTTTACATTCGATGCCTTGCACCATTGCGGTCTCAAGGTCTTTACATTGTTGTGTGTACAACGAGTTAACGCGTCGATGCGATCCAGGGACGTACTCGTTGGAGAAAATCCCAATGGCGCCTCGTGGAACACGCGTTCATTGTCACACTAGCTGGAAAAACGTGCCGCCGCGTTTTGTTTTCGAACTAATTTTCCTCCGATTCGAATTCACAATACGCCGCGCCGTGCCGTGCGGTTCGAGTCGAGCCGTCACTTCCGGTTACATTGCTTCCGGTTCTATGTGCAGCTATATCCTTTGTACCCGTTTCGTTCGACGACGAACTACTATTGTTTTCTTGCACTTTCTTTGCGTGTTTCCCGCATTTTTCGAATTGTTGGATTTTCTCGATTTTCTAGATTGTTAGTTTTACTCAAAAATCAGTATAATTGTTATTACAATTAGACAGTGGATTTTATGCGTTTATATGACGGAAATGAGTGAGTGTAATTTCAAACAGTAAAAACATTAGAATAATATATTTGAGAATATATTGAGAATATTCAATCTGTTAAACATATTAAGAAAGAAAATAATTTTCTATTACAATCCAGTATGTTGCAATTCAGGTAGAAAATTTTTGTTTTTGCGTAAACGTCCCTCCCTTATAATAATGACAAAATTGCATTTATTTAGATTTCGTACCAGTTTTATTGAGCTGTGCATTTCAACAGAGAAGTTCAGCTAGAAAAATTTCTCAGAGAAACATATTTATTATTCCAATATTTCCAGAAGAATAAATCAGGAGCAAGTCACATTTTGACCCATCCGGTAGTTCTAACTTGACTATCGGTGTCGCAAACGAATTTGTTCGCGAACAGGTCTGAAGATCGAACAGTCTCTGGGAGATGTTGCAAGAAAGTAAAATCGGAACACAGTAGTTCAATAAATGAATCACTGGCTACATGATTTTCCCTTATCGTGAAGCTAGAAAAACTTCAGCCACGCTTGTCAGGGACTGGTGAAAGCAGAGACTTGATAATTCAGCGATCAAACTGTCCATTCTCTAGAAGAAAGGCAGGATTATTGGTGTCGTAAACGAACTTGTTTGCGAACGGACCTGAAGATCAAATAGTCTCTGCTAGATGTTGCAAAAAAAAAAAAGGAAAATTTCCGGGGTCAAATTCTGTGAAACCGGTCGCCTCGGGGCCAGGCTCGAAACCCTTTCGTGCGGACGAGTTCGTCGCGACTGGTCCCGAACACGTCAATAAACCGGAGAAAAGTGGGAGACAGTCACAACAATCCCATCGCCGAAGCTTTCCATCTTCGCGATTACGGCGGTGTCGTAAACGTTAATTACTCGAGCAGGTATAAATAAGGGGTCAACGACGAATCGGTTGTTTCGAGAACTGCCCCATCTCGGTCCGTAAACATACCCCGTTCACAAAGGTCCGTTGTTCGAGAACGTTTCGCATTGTCGCTCCCTCCCTTACTGTGTTCGTAAATTACACCCAAACATTCTTGCTAAATCTCGGCGGGAGAAACGTCTTATCCTTGAGACGCTGACGAATGCTTAATTATTCAATTCCGCGCTCGCGTGTCTCATCCGAGAGGCAAAACGAGACTCAGATTTTCCGTCAATTGCTTTCAGTTAGAAAATACTGACCGGGAAAACGAGTTCGTAAAATGATGCAATCATTGACATAGTGTTACAATATTTTCTAATATTCTAACTTAACATTTATTTCATGCTGATTTTTTACCACGAACACCATTAACCCTCTGCACTCGAGTGGTGACTCGGAGAGGCGTCATTAATAATCATTATTCCATTATTCGAAATATTTGTTGCATTATTAAGTTTCTATTCGATAAATTACTAAACGCATTTAATATTTTAATTAACCACTGAAAGTATTGTACGAAGTATTGCCCAGATAGCACACGATGTCTCAAAGACGTCCATTTTACGTCTATTCAATTTTTCAATTTCAACTTCAATTTCAACTCTCCGATTTCAACTTTAATCTCAATTTTTCAATTTCAACTTCAATTTCAACTCTTCGATTTCAACTTTAATTTCAATTTTTCAATTTCAACTCTTCAATTGTAACTTCGATTGCAACTTCAATTTCAACTTCAATTCCAAGTCTTTAATTTCAACTTCAACTTCAATTTTTCAATTTCAATTTCAACCAATTTCAACTCTTCAATTCCAATTCTTCAACTTTAATTTCAACTCTTCGATTTCAACTTCTACTTCAACTCTTCAATTTCAACTCTTCTATTTTAACTTCACTTTCTATTGTAATTGTAATTTTGATTATTTTGATTGTAATTTCAATTGCAATTGTTATTTTTATTACATTTTTTATGTCAATTCCACAGGCGTTCTTCTAATAAAGCTATGTATTGGTTTAACTTCAACTCGTTTTTGTCGAAATCTATTTTTACTCTTCCCTTCTTTTAATTTAATTAACATTTATGGTGCTTTAAGACGTCTTAGGGACGTCTTAAGGACCCCAGAACGTCCTGCGAAGGTCTCCTGAATGTCAAACAGACGTCTTTAGGACGTACCGTTTTCTAACACAAGTCGTTCAGCAGACGTTCGAGAGATGTTCATAGAAAATTCGGAATATCTTTAAGACGTCTGAATGTCCAACTGGGTATATCAGTTTTGTACCGATAAAATATTCCGGTATCTTATACTGTATCGATAAAAAGCGACTAGTGAACTTGACCTAAAATTTCAAGTAAAATGCCTATCGAAAATCAATTGTACTACGAAAAGAAATATTTTAATTGGTCGAGGTGTGCGAAAAGGATTGGTCCAGTTGAGGTCGGGACCGCTGGTACACCCCGTTCGTAGTTCGCCGGGGATAATTGAGCAAGAAACCGTACGCAGAAGCGATGTCAAAAGCAATAATTTCATGAAATCCACTAAATATCTTGTTAGCTCGATTATTACGGGATTACGTAAGTACCATCGCATCCGGCTTTTTCCTTCTCAGACCGCCTCGGCAACGACGTATTCCGTAAACACCATTCTCACTCAGCAGTAGCAGAAGAATTATATCCTCCTTCCTGTATATACGATAATTACGGAGAGCTAATTGCACCGCAACACTGCACTGGCGCCGTTCTATCGGCATTTTAATAAACTTTGCCGCGCGGAATGTGGACGAGGAAAAAAAAATCAAATGGGTCGTCGTGCGATATTCACCCTCTGCACTTGAACCATCCCACAAACTACTATATCAACCTTCCGAAATGATTAGATGAACAAGCGGTCACATTATCAATTTTAAATTATATACAGGGTGTGCGAGAAATGTCGGATAACCTTGAGAGCAGTAGTTTCTGGGGTGATTTGAATAATTTATAATAAGTACGCTGCTGATGTTTATACAATTTTTAAATTTTGTAGGTGAATTATATAAGAAAGCGGAATTATCTAAAGTCTCTTCGCAGTTCTAAAATAAATAACAATCACATACTAATTTCTCTGGAATTTTATATTCCAGCATTTTTTGAACAAATGCATAAATACCCGCCATAAAAGAATTCTTTGCATTAATTGCATGTGTCATGACTAGACTGCGGATGTTTATGCAATTTTCAATTTTTTAAGAAAATGAAATCAAACAAAATCTTATTTTCAGAGGTAGTAGCCTTTGCAGGTATGAAATAAATAAAAATCGTATTAAATTCAGCCAAATTTTACACTTGCATTTTTCGAAAATTTTCAAGACTCGTAAATACGTAAATATTCGCAGTCTAGTCGTGACACAGGGATCCAGTAAAAGTTTCATTTGTAAAAAATGTGTCGATCCTCTCGAATTACAGTCGACCATTTCACAAATGCTCAAAGTCCGTAGTCTATTGATAATGGTGTAATGCGATCGAGTATCGAATGGCAAGTGATTAAACAGTGCTGACATCGATACTTCCGGCGCGAGACGTAATTTCGCGTCGTCACGTGATCGGTAATGCAATTCTTTCATTGTCAGCCGCATATATCGGAGAAAGACGCATTCAGCACCGGTTGTGGAAATAAACTTACGCTTTACGATCTTCTTCATTCTTGTCCAGCGTGCTTCTATTTACTCGCTCGTACAATTTTTCTTCGAATATGTTTTCCGATTTTCAATGTTTAACGCACTCGGACTGCATTGAAAACGCTTTCAATATTCCGCTAAGAGATTCGCTTCCGTAACCGGACGCTCATGAATAAAAAATTGCTTTTTTTTTCGTGGAATTGATCAGTCTTGTTTTCTTGTCATAATTGTGAGAGTATCTGTTCAGACGTGCAAATTTACATTTATCCTCGGTATTGTTCCTGAGCCGAGTACTTTTCACTGTCCGTAGATATACAGGGTGGTCCACCTAAATATCTCCTTTATTTCTGATGGATTTTAGAAGTCGGAGGTTATACTTCAAGGTCGTGTTATTAACATGTCTAAATGTGTATTAATGTTAACTAGAATATGCAAGGAGGAAAAAAATATCGACGACCTTGAAAACTCTGGAAAAAATTACCTTGAGATAACATTTACATTGCAGTGAAAACAATTGTTATATGCGGTCGTTAGACATGATGACATTTATAAGAAAAATATATAAGTGGGCGTAACTGAAAATAGTAAAAACATTAAAAGAATTTAAAAATACTATTAAGATATTAAGAAAGAAAATAAATTTCCATTTGACTCCAGTTTGCAGCAAGTCAAGTGGAAAATGTTTATTTTGCATAAAGATCCTCTGTCTCTAGTCATCACAAAACTAAAGAAGATATTTAGGTGGCTACATTTAGGTGGAATACCTTGTGTAAGTTACCGGAATGTTTGCCCAGGGGAAAAAGTCCAAGTGCAAAGGGTTAATCTTCTCCATGAGACTTTTGTTCACGAAGGACCGCGACTCGAAGAAGTGGGGCATCGAAGGGAACGAGGACCTTGCTCCGGAACGCATTCATTCATATGGCGGTAGTCTTTACAATCCTCGGCTCTCGTGCGTGGGAAGGGTTTTATTGCGTGTGCAGCTGACAGAGGGTAAAAACTCAGGAAGAAGATAGGTTATCGAAATACATGAGCGAGCTAAGGGACAATGAGAATGCTGGCGGAACGGAATGAAGATGCTTCCAGTTGATTGACATCGTTAGCCAAAGAAAGCGGGGAAAAGTGAGAGGTCACAGTGCCGGGGTCGTCGATTTTTAGTAACCGCTTGCCGTATTTTAACCTCTTAACTGTGGAATTTAGTTGTAAAAATTAAAATTAGTAAATATTAAAAATCAAGCACTGACGAGTGTACACGTCGAACGCAGGGCAAATGGTCCTATTAGAAATTTTACGAAAAGCGAGGAAGGATTACATTTTTATTTGATAAAACATTAATAATTCATGCTTGAAAAGGTTATTGTTAGTGCAACGCAGTAGAGATTTCGATTGACGTGTATACACGTTGAACGCAGCTAACTGGTTAACTAGTTAGACTCGTCATGAAGATTTTAACAAAGTCTAAAAAGTCTGTTGGAGCTGTTGGATTTTCTCGACTTTTGATTATTAGTAGGTTTCGCTTACTCAAAAATCATGTAATTAGCAAACACTGATAATAATGACAAGAAATGCATTCATTTCGAAAAAATTCGTTCCAAAAGAAATCAAGTACCAACACACCACAGACTACACCCAATCACGAACACCCTAAAATTATCTAATCTGATCGATAAAACTCGTTTGAAATAATCATTAAAATCATTGAAACTCCGCTGGTGAGGTGCCCGAGCGAATTCCAAGAGGAGGAAACGTCTGAATGAAGTGAAAACGTGGTTGCATGCGCGCGCGAAATTAATCAATGAAAAGGAAACAAGAGAGCGGGGTCTCTGAAAAAAAAGAATGGTTGGAGAACAAAAATGGGGGCAGGTGAATCTGAAGAGAAAGGGGGAGAGTGTTCGGAAGGGATGAGGACGGAGAAAGAAGAGGAAGAAACATGGCGGAGAGAAACGGAGGAAATCGAAAACCGAGCGATAAAGGAGTGAGTGAGAGAGAGAGAGAGAGAGAAAAAGATAGAAGAAGACGGACAAAGTGCCTGGCCAAGAGGGGGAAAGTGAGATTGGTATAAGGAAATACGAAAAGGTGGTGGGGGCATCGGAGGAAAAAACGGTGGAAGCAAAGCCGTATATGCGTACATTTCTGATAAGGTCTTATCGTGTGAAAGCACCGTGGCCTACTTCTGGCTTCGGTGTGTACGCGGTGGTTATACGCGTCTTTAACGTTTTACGTGATCGCACGCGTATGCACGCATCTCGTCTATACGCACACAGAGCGCGGCGTGTCGAAGCGTGCAAAGCCTACCTACATACGTGCCTGCAGAAATAAAGTTCCCTTTCTATTTACGACTGTTTCACAAGTGACGTTGCTCGCCGGGGCTAGCTTGCACACCTGAAATTCATATATTCCGCTAGGCCGATTGATATTTTCGGCGGCGATAATGATCGTCCAGATCGATGGAAACCCGTCCCCTCCGGGGACAAATCTGTAGGTACTGTCGCATTGTAATCGGGGACCGATGTATGGTATGCATAATGTAGCGGGCTAGAATGTTGAGCAGCGAATAACAATCGCTTTTGCGGCTCAGGATCATTTCTATAATGGTTAGGGCAGTGGTGGGATTCGTGAACATTTTTTTCCTTGCGCAATTGAACTGTTGCTTTGGTCCAGTGTCGCCAAAATGAGTACGATACCCTCTATCTGCCGGTACCGGATTAGTCACGTGACCGCGCCGTGGCGAAAGAGTGGGGAGAATCGTCGTAGAAGGGGAAGGTAGAGTGGGGACGTGAGTCTCGATCTGGCGACACTGCTACGGGCTTTAGACTTTATTGGTTGAATTATTTATTATGATTATTTGTACTATTGCATTTTTTGTTTAATTTTATTTTTCTAATTAATATTATGAAAGCAAAGTGTAACAGTTATTGTCTCCTGGCTGCTGTCGCACGGAAAATTCATTTTGAGCAGCGGTGTGCATAGCAGAATCATACTTCACGCATTATTATCCGTTTGGCAAGCTAATGATAATAAAGTCTGGCACACGTAAACTTGAGAAGCTGCTAGCCCAACGAATTCAATTTGCTTTCTTCAAAAACAAAGAGCATACTTCGAAACATATCTTCCTCTGTAAATCTGTCTAAGGCTATTGCAACGAGGGATCGCGTGTATCAATTTATTTTATGAGGGTCAACATTCTTCTCGGAAAAGTAATGATCTATTCGGAAATGTGCTCACGATTACGAAAGTGGTCTCAGTGAAAATTGAAAAAATAAATGAGCTGATCAGTTATTTCACATCACACTACTTTAAACTGAACGAATTCAATGTAATTGTTACGATATTGTGAAAGGCAGTGTTCTTTCAACTTTTTATGGTATTCATTTAGTGTAAATATCCTTATCCTTGAAATAAGTATGGGCACAAATCATCTCTAAGATAATCTAATCATTTGTCGCAACAATTTCTCGAAAAATGATTGCGCCTCTGCTCAATGTGGAGCAGTCATTACGAAGTCCATTTCCGGCAGGTGAATTGTCAAGCGGCAGTATACTCGTTCGCGCGAGTACAAATGGGATTATCGTCGGCGAAAAACAGTTTCCCGATGACCGAAGTCGATAATAATCGATGGACTGGGTCGATCAGCGAAAGCAGCGACGAATGACGAACAATAAGCCGACGATTCGACGGTTCGTCGCCATTTGGCGGATCGAAGCCGCGCGCACACACACACACACATTCGCGCGCCCGCGCGCGAGGCCCGTACGTACATACGGCAAATTGCGAAATTGGGTCGGCCAGAAATTGAAGCTGATCCGCTTGTTCTTCGCGGCGATGACGGCAACTGCGAAGGCGACACGTGAAATTTTACCGATAACGAAGCGACTCGGACTCTTATCACGCACGGATGGTCTAAATTCAACACTGTCGACCCTTTTCTTGCCAACCCTTTCCATTTCCCTATTGCTTTAACCCTTTGCGGTCGGAGCTATTAGGACCTTGAATAAGTTCTCGCTGTTTTTTTAACAAAATAAAAGATTTATTTAAATTATAAGGAACAAAAACATTTCATTCAAAGTATAATATATATATATATATAGTATAGTATATTCGAGTAATTCCTCCAACTTTTCGTCTTCAAATTTTTTCGGTGCGCCAGAACGTTCTTTATCCTCAAGTTCAAATTCATTATTTTTGAAGCGTCGAAACCAGTCTCTGCAAGCATTGTCACCATAAGTCTCAACAAGAATTCTATGTGCTTCAGCTGCAGATTTCTTTTGAATAAAGTAGTGCAATAAAATTCCCCGCAAATACACTTTATTCGGCACAAAAGTAGACATTTTCAGAACTAAGAAAAAATTACTTTGCTTACACTAAAGTCAACTACCATACACTGAAATTTAAGGTTAGATACACTACTGCCTCGCATGTGTGTTACCATTCGAAATTCCACGAACGGGGTACTGCTACTACCATCTTTGGAGGAACAGCGAGAACTTATTCAAGGTGCTAATATTTTAACTCGAAAACTAAACATTTCTTCCGACCTAAAATATTGCCATTTTTAATGAGATTTTAAATTTGGTGGATATGAAATTGATATTACAGTTTATGAAGTAATTAAATGTTCAGTAATTGATTATATACCTACATATCTAATAATGTAAACAATATTTTCAATAATGGTACAGCAACTTTTAATGGCGCCTCAAAGGCGCCACTCGACCGCTAAGGGTTAATCTGTCTACTTAGAATCACAATTTCGTTTTTCATTTTGACGTTCTCCACGCTTCAGTCTACCAGAGTTCGGCAAAAATTTAATCGACTATCGACGAATAAATTATATCTATAAATAAATAAAATCAATCGTCGATTTTTCACTGATTACCTTTTTTAATCGTGCACGTTAATCAATCAATCTAGATTTACATTGTAATCGATTAATGCCCAACTCTGCAGTCAAACCGAAATTCAATTCTTCGAATAGTTTCTAATCGACATTTACGAATTAATGTCCCTGTCCGAATGTAATAGGTCACTTCATACGTCCGAAGAAAACCACATTTTAGAGAGGCCATATATCCCAAGCTGCTTTTAGTACCTCGTGTTAACATAAATCTTACACTTCAAGCTCCCACCTTTATCTAGCAATAAAATGGACACTGCCACATCCCTGTATATAATTATTTGTGTAAGAATTTGCTTCTTCCACCAAACAAACTGTTGATTGAACTTTCAGAAACAATACTACCATCGTGCAATTAGTAAACCGACTTGAAAGGTTTATAAGTAGAGGGCAGATCTTTATGCAAAACAAAAATTTTGTACCTGAGTTGCAACAAACTGGAGTCGAGTGGAAGTTTATTCTCTTTCTTAATATGTTTAATAAATTGAAAATAATGTAACAGTATTTGCAAATTTTCCTAATAGTCTTTCACTTTTTTAAATCATAAAATCCGCTGTATACTGTATGCAAATCTTTGCAGACTTGCAAAAATACTAGTTTTTAGAATTTTTGAAAAGGACTTGTAACAATGTTACTTATCAAAATACAATTCAAGCAATGCTAAATATTTAGAAACTATCATACAATTCTTTATGAACATTATAGAATAATAAAGAAATATAATAATATATATTTATTATATGCAAATAAAGTCATTTTAAACTTCCTGCGACACAGTTCCCCCACTCTTCCGCCTCGGCCTGGTCACGTGACGCGTCTCGTCAAAGTCACGTGACTAATCCAGTACTGGCAGAGAGAGGGAGTAACTTGTTCCCCTGAATTCGAATCAATTCTTCGGGTACCATAACTTGGGGGATACATACTCGGTGTACAAACCAGTTCCTGGTGCAAAGTTAAACAAGAGGAAGCAAGTAATAAAATTGCTTGCTTGTACAAAGAATAATCCGTAAAGATTTAAGGTCTCCGCGACTCGACTTCTCCATTCCTGGATTATTACGACCCGAACGTTGTTTATTCGAGGCATTCGATAAACCTGATAAAACAACTTCGCTAGGCGTAAGCGTCCGGGTCTCGCGAACGCCGCCGCGCCGGTCTACGTTAGAATGTTTTCAGTTTCAGCCTAATTTAATGCTCCCACGCGAATGCCGCGAAGTCGTAAAAAAATATGAGAACTAACCCATTTCCCTGCACGGCGCGGCTTAAGCCCGACAAGTACGAATCAGTTTGATATACGGAACGTTTTCTCCCTGCCCCTCCCCCCCCCCCCTCCCCACCTCTTCGCCCCACGCGATAAACACTTTTCGGAGAAACTTTCCATTTTTATCTTGGAAACGGGCATAATAGTGGCAACCGACTGACGGGCACGCTCGACGAATAACTGTAATAAAATTTAACAGCGAGATACAGCGAGTAGCATGAATGTATGTACACGCATCGGTATCTCGATGTTTTAATAGTTTCGGGGAAGATTGCGATGATGAGTCGTTCCGAATTGATTTCGCAGAGGATTAAACGAAGAAATATTGCCTTAAAATGTATAAATAGAATTGGTGTGTTAATTCCTTTTTAAAAATAGAACGGTCATCCAGATACAATCTTTCCAAACAAGTTTCTGGTCTGGGTTATACGGGACTCTATCGTGTATAATTAAGGGGGTAGTATAGGCTCGGATTGTAACTAGAAAATACCTAGAATCTTACTAGAAAAATGGGTCGAAACATGGGCCTGCGCGGTTTCGCTTAATGTCCTCATACGAGCAAATTTTGTGCTGATTGAGGGCTCATTCGAAAGAGGAAGGTTCACTGCATGGTGCTCTAGTCATTATAGTAGTCAAAAAGTCTTTTAGAGACAGAAAAATGCATTGAAATCTGCGGGTTTTTCTTCCTAGATTTTTACTCTACTTTGGACACTAATATTATTAGATATAAACATAATCTCGTTAACCTCGTGACCAGAGCACCACGCGGTGAACCTTCCTCTTTCGAATGAGCCCTCCATCAGCACAATAAGGACATTAAGGATGTTCTGGAGGTACTATGGGAGACAAAAGTACAAGAAATTCGAAATCCATCAATACATGGCAATGAAAGACATTCATGAGTATATTTTGCATTAAACTTTTGCGAATACTGTACCCTCTGTAGCTATATTCAGTGGTCCACACTTGTCGCGTTTCCATGCTACTGAGAGACAACACGATAAATTTGACGTTTTCTAACAGTTTATAATTTTTTTGCTCTGTAACTGTTTAGTGAATCCTAATAAATTTTTAACATAATTAATTACATAATTTTTACTACATATGAAAAAAAGCTGGAGTTTCTAGTTGCGTTTTCTCAAGGTTTAAATAGGGTTTGAAGTGGAATTTTATGAATTCTCCATAAGAAGACGTGTTAAAATGTGCAAACTTTAAGTTGCTATAATTCTTAAACGGTACAGTGAATCGAACTCAAACTTTGGTAATTGCATTAATTTAGTAAGGATTATATCTTGTCAAATTTTCAAAAATTTTGTTGCGTTTTTATATACCTCCAAAACATCCTTAAAGCGAAACCGTGCAAACCCATGTTTCGACCCATTTTTCTAGTAAGATTCTAGGTATTTTCTAGTTACAAATCGAGCCTATACTAGCCCCTTAAGGGGGAACTATACCCTCGGATTGTAACTGGAAAGGAACTATTTATCAATGTTATCAACGTCTGTGCAAAAAAAAATTTTGGTAACATTGATAAACAATTGATAAACACGCAACTGCCTAACGAACACGAGGTGGAGTTGCTTACTATTTCCATATTCTATTCAGCTCGTCGCGAATGCCGTTATACAGGGCAGGTCGCTCTCTTATTAGTGCCACCGATTAGAATATCTACCTCGTCTGTGTCAGTTTTGCTATGATCCCAGTGCAGCAGCGAAATGTTGCACAATCTCGCAGCACTGATCGACAGTCCTCCTCATTAGGCGCCACCTCGTCTAAATGAACTGATCTAAAATTGGCTCTAGACTAGCTCTGCATCAGAGAGGACCTCTGTCTTCATGGGGAAATCTATGCTAATGTGAATGAAATCACGGGAATCGATTTTTTGTCCTTATACGAGCATATTTTGAGCTGCACAAAGGTTCATTTGATAGAGGAAGGTTCATCACAGGGTGGCCATCTCATCATATCAGTCAAAAAAGTCTCTTTGAGACAGGAAAATACATTGAAATCTGCGGTTATTTTTCTAGACTTTTTCTCTACTTTGGGCACTCATATTATTAGATATAAACATAATCTTGTTACATCATGAGATGGCCACCCTGTAGTTAACCTTCCTCTACAGAATGAGTCCTCACCCAGCCCAAAATATGCTCAAATAAAGACAAAAAATCGATTCCCGCAAACCCATGTTTCCACCAAAAATCTAGTAAGATTATAGTTCCTTTCTAGTTACTTCAGTAGGGTATAGTTCCCCCTTAAGGGGGAACCATACCCTCGGATTGTAACTGTAAAGGAACTATTTATCAATGTTATCAACGTCTGTCCAAAAAAAAATTTTGGTAACATTGATAAACAATTGATAAACACGCAACTGCCTAACGAACACGAGATGGAGTTGCTTGCTATTTCCATATTCTATTCAGCTCGTCGCGAATGCCGTTATACAGGGCAGGTCGCTCTCTTATTAGTGCCACCGATTAGAATATCTACCTCGTCTGTGTCAGTTTTGCTATAATTCCACGTTGATAGCAGTGCAGCAGTGTAATGTTGCACAATATCGCAGCACAGATCGACAGTCCTCCTAATTAGGCGCCATCTCGTCTAAATGAACTGATCTAAAATTGGCTCTAGACTAGCTCTGCATCAGAGAGGACCTCTATCTTCATGGGGAAATCTATGCTAATGTGAATGAAATCACGGGAATCGATTTTTTGTTCTTATACGAGCATATTTTGAGCTGCATAAAGGTTCATTTGATAGAGGAAGGTTCATCACAGGGTGGCCATCTCATCATATCAGTCAAAAAAGTCTCTTTGAGACAGGAGAATACATTGAAATCTGCGGTTATTTTTCTAGACTTTTTCTCTACTTTGGGCACTCATATTATTAGATATAAACATAATCTTGTTAAATCATGAGATGGCCACCCTGTAGTTAACCTTCCTCTACAGAATGAGTCCTCACCCAGCTCAAAATATGCTCAAATAAAGACAAAAAATCGATTCCCGCAAACCCATGTTTCCACCAAAAATCTAGTAAGATTCTAGTTCTTTTCTAGTTATTTCAGTAGGGTATAGTTCCCCCTTAATTATGAGATCCACGGGGCAATTTGCACAGCCGACGCATAGGAAGGATTTGAAAATGTTTAAGGGTTTGTATTTGTTTAGAGAAGAGCGCAGCGGCGTCGCGTCGGCTCGTTTAAATTCGTGTATGCATTTAACGCCTGCTATTTATACACCGATGCTAACAGGGGGATTATGCAATATTATAGATGACACGGGGACTCGTAGCTCGTTGTTCGCGAACGGCTGGTTGCCTGTTCTCCGTTTCGGTTTTCCTAGAGACTCGTTTCGCAGAAATCCTCTCGTCGATCGTCCCGCTCCACCTTACGAATGCCAGGCTTGCCGTCCGCCGGCTGATTAATTAAGCGATTAGAGCTGTGATGGTGTATCGACATTCAATAATACGGGAAATTGATTGCTCGGTTACCATATGGACGCTGCCGCCGCCGCTATTGACTTATCGTTGTGAAATGGTCGAACAATCCTCGCTCGATTGCGACGCAACAACGTTCATATGTAAACATTCGTCCGCCATAGTTACACCTTCGCTTGGAAAGTTCTTTATTTTGTTTATCTTCCTGTTATCTGCTAGCGGCGCTATCTTTCTTTTCGGTGGCCTACCGCCAAGCGTAAAAGTCGATTTTTCATTGACCGCTTCGATGGACGCGAGAGATCCCTATCGGAATTCCTGTCACCTTAATCTTTCCAATATCTGCTGTGTCGAACCTGTGTACAGAGTATCGCCAGATTAAGACTCGTGTCCCCACTAGACTAGTATACAAGAGTAAGTACACCAAAATACCGGGTATTTCACCTAACTTGACCACCTTAAATACACAAATACTACATCTTGATTACACAAGTACCATAGCGGACAAAAGTTTAAAACCGCTCTAAAGAAGACGATAACTTTTTTAATATTGTACTATACGATTTGAACTTTTCTGGGAAACTAGAGCAATTAGTTTACTAGAGGATGTGAAAAGAAATTTTTTTCAAAATTGCTATTGATCGGAATTGTTGAAAAAATACTAAAAGTTGAATTTTCAACTTTTTTTTGTGAGCCTATATTGAAAATTTAAAAAATCCTTTTTGTAAATCTGTGTCAATTAAACATATTCTGAAAATTTCATCAAAATCGATCGACGTTGCAATGAGCTACAAACGTTTAAAGATGGTAAAAATTGCAGATTTTCACGATTTATTGCCGAAAATCTTGAAAGTCTGCAATTTTTACTATCTTTAAACGTGTGTAACTCATTGCAACGTCAACCGATTTTGATGAAATTTTCAGAATATGTTTAATTGACACAGGTCTACAAAACGTATTTTTTAAATTTTCAATATAGGCTCACAAAAAAAAGTTAAAAATTCAACTTTTAGTATTTTTTCAACAGTTCCGATCGATTGCAATTTTGAAAAAAATTTCTTGCCACATCATTCAGTAAACTAATTGCTCTAGTTCCCCAAAAAAGTTCGAATCGTATAGTACAATATTCAAAAAGTTATCGTATTCTTCAGAGTGGTCTTAAACTTTTGTCCGCTACTGTAATTAAACGCTAACGTCTTTAAATCGATTTAAAACGTTATTTAAATCGAAATATCTCCTGAACTACTAACTTTTCGACATACATAGGTTAGTACCTTTTTGTAACGAATATCCAGCTGCATCGATTGATGTATTAAAAAATACCTCATTCCATTAAAAAAAATGAATGTGATCTTCATATCTCTAAAAAACATTACATGAAAACAAAAATTTTGTTGGTATCGTATGAGCCCCATTTTACCATTCAACTTTGTCCTTCAGACATTTGACATAACTCTAAAAACAACCTCTGGGGGTCCGCGAAACAATGTTGACATTAACTTTACATCCCCCAATTTTCCTTTTTATTCAAATTACTCATTTAATAAAAATCCTGAATGGTCAAAACTTTTTGTAGTTGTTGTTACTTAACTAGTTAATAACATAACTAAACAATAATTAGTAAATGCCTAGGGTTGGGATGGGGGGGGGGATATATGTATGTACTTGAATTGTCTACACGGTCCGGTCACGTGACGCGTTTCATCTGTGTCGTCCATGTGTCCGGTACAGGCAGAGAGAAGTTCACTTTTTCCCCTGAATTCGTGCTCCCTCCCCTTATCTGGTCACAATGCCTGTGTTACCTAAACATGATTGATCTATTTATTCTCTCCAGCCTCTTGACCTTATTTGCTACCTGTGTCGAAAATAGCGTGTTCGACGAAATGAATCAGTTCGATTCTATTTAATCGTTTTTCCATCGAAAATCTCGACTTCAACACTACAATTATGGGGTGAGCCATAACGACTTGCTCCCGAGTCTTGTGCTCACAATTATGTACTATATAACTATACAGATTATAAACGAGTGATTAAATTGTACTTTTGAATAAATATTTGATGTTTCGGTTACACGACAATATGCAATACAATGCAATAGTAATAAATAGACCGCAGATCTGTATCTGATTGTCAAAATGTTTATCTTTTGTATGACAGCCTGATAGGTATCCAGAGACTTCGGCTGCGATAAACAGTGTATATTTGTTAATTAGATAGGTTAACATTGGTTAACACCAACATCTTTTCTTTTATAGAATTAAGATTAGGTTTCAGTTCAAGTTCTGTTTGCTTCGTCAGTGCAAACAGTCTATCAGTGAGTTACACACAATCCAAATACGACTATCAAAGTTGATTGATACTATCAACAACGTGAGAAAGCAAAAGCTGCGAATTCAGAGGCTATTCCTTGTCAATTCGAAAGCTCATTTTTATGGACCATTTTCTCCGAATCAGATTTTAACGGATTTTCACTTTGTTCGATTACTAATTTAGGAAAGATATTAGATTCATTCCAAATCAGAAAAATAAAACTATAGATTCATTCAAAATCAGATAAATAAAATTAGATTAATTGAAAATCAGAAAAATAAAATTAGATTCATTCAAAATAAGAACAATAAAATTAGATTCATTCAAAATCAGAAAACTAAAATTGGATTCATTCAAAATCAGAGGATAAAATTAGATTCGTTCAAAATCAGAAACATTAAATTCTACAGAATTTGTAACTTTACTAGTCTTTTGAAATTTTTATTCAATTTCAAACACTTCACTTGTAAGACAAGAATATACATATAGAAATTAAGTCGCCATTTTCCAGATTGACTCCGAATTTCTTTAAGAATATGTGATACCGATAAAACAAGGTCTCTGATAGATTTCCTTATTTTGTTATTTATTCAATGAAACCATAGTATATGTATTGTTATTTATTCAATGAAACCATAGTATATGTATATAGAGTGTTGCGAATATACATAAATGAGTAATCCCCGATGAGTAAGGCAGAGTATAGTTTTCCGCATTCTTGATTTACTGAATCTATTAATACAGAAAAAGCGCGTTCTTTAATTTTAGACTCTCTAAACTTATCCGCGTGTCTATTTATTTGCGTCTTCACAAAATACATAGTTCGAGGCAACATAGCACAAGCCTCTTCTCAAAAAACAAACGAAATTAATGATTTATTAACTCGGCGGAGTATTCAGATTTGCAGCTGATTAATAGACTGAAGATTTTTATGCAAAATAAAAATGTTGTGCATTATTTGTGGCACAAGTAGTAGTAAAATAAAATTTTATTTCATCCCTTAATGATTTTGTTGCATTGAAAACAGCATTACAAAATTCGCAAATTTTTCTAATTTTCTACTGTATCATATTTCATCTATTCAATTTCTTCGTAAACGCATACAAATCTACATTGAAGTGTACATCAAAGTGTACATTGCAGTTTGCAAATATATTTCATTTAATAATTTTGTGCTTTAAGAGAACTTGTAGACAATTTTAACTGTACATAATGATCCTCAGCCTACTAGGAAGAACAATAAGTAATAAAAAAATCAGAGAGCTTTTTAATTACGATAGAACAGTACACTGAGAAAAAAATCCTGTCGAAACAAAAAAAAATATATGTTGATTCAATAAGATGTATTATTGAATAGTGCCAATATCATATGAACTTGTTTTAATATTTAATACTATTGAATTTCAATAGCAAAACTCATTTCCGCCAATCATATAAGCCAATAGCTTGACCATCAATGTTTTCAAAAAAATAAGATATGGCCTCGAACCAATTCCAGTATAAATCAATACATTTCTCAAATTTTCTTAACAACATATCTGATTGAAGGAAAAAAGAAATATTACGAATAATAATATACGGTATTGAATCAAATACTATTTTCAATCATTTCATGATAGACAATTCAAATACATCACGATTTTTGCTTCTAAATTGAAATACTATTGAAAAGAATACATTGATATTCATCGAAGTAAAAAAATTACAGTAACACGCGTGTTATTGAAGTAACTCCATTTTTTTTTCTCAGTGTACAGAAGCTGCCGTCTTTTCGGCGAGTTGCAAGAACACCGTTCCTAATGCAGCGAATTGCCGATGCACATCGACTGTTTCTTTTATTGGAAGCTTTTTCTTTTATTGGCGGTGCGTAAAGCATGCAACGAACAACGAGACACCGGGGAGTGAAAAAAATAAGGCTTCTCCCCGTTTCGGCGCGCTGCAACGCGCGCAAAAACTTCGCGCGGACGGAAGGTGGCACATTGAAGGAAACAGCGCGCGACAAAATTGCAACCTTGGACAAGCAGATAGGAGAAACGAAGCGTAGATACCAAAGAACCATCTGAGACAGAAACGCTGTAAAATGTAGCCTCGGCCAACTTAGACATGGCCATAAACGACACTCGTGGTACTCAACTATTGGCGCGGCGTGGTGGCGGTCGGGAGGTGAGAAGAGGCTCGGAATAAACGATGGAAAAAGAAAGAGGGAAAACTCGAGTCGATTTCGTCTCGTTCGCTCAGCTTGAAAGCTTTCCGCACAGAAACCAATTCTCCAGCTTATTTGTTCTGTGCATTATATTCGAACTGATTCAAGACAAACACTCTTTGCACTCAGAACTATTTTAACACGAAAACTTTCTTCTAACCCTAGAATATTTATTTTTCAATTTACTCATGCAATGCTCAAATGTTTAGTAATTTATTTCATACTAGCTTTTGCCCGCGACTTCGCTCGCACAGAAAACCGTTTAATGCCCTCGGAAATTGATATTGTTTCTCCATAAAACCTTTTAACCCCCCATTCACCCGTATAGAGTTTTAATTTTATGTCATGCCGCCATCTTAGATTTCAAAACCCCTTTTCACCCCCTTAGGGAATCAATGTTTTAAAATGTCGAAATAGGTGTTTGATTAATTATATCAAAGAGCATTAAGACCAAGTATGAAGCAAATCCGACCACGAACAAAGTATTCCTCATACAAACGTTGCAACCCCTTTTCACCCCCTCGGGGGTTGCATTTTTTGAAACGCAGAAATAGATGTTTGATTAATTATATCAAAGAGCATTAAGACCAAGTATGAAGTAAATCCGACCACGAACAAAATATTTCTCATTTAAAAGTTGCAACCCTTTTTCACCCCCTTATAGGTTGAATTTTTCAAAATGCCGAAATAGGTGTTTGATTAATTATATCAAAGAGCATTAAGACCAAGTATGAAGTAAATCCGACCACGAACAAAATATTCCTCATACAAACGTTGCAACCCCTTTTCACCCCCCTGGGGATTGAATTTCGAAATATCCTTTCTTATCCCTTGTATAGATCATAGAGCTCTGTGCAAAATTTCAGCTTTCTAGGTCCAAGGGTTTAGCATGGGCGTTGATCGGTGAGTGAGTGAATGAATGAGTTAGGACTGCATTTATATATATATATATATATATATATATATATATATATATATATATATATAGATGAAATCATTTAAGAACGTAACAATTACTTTACCTTTGTGCTAAGAGCTAACTCGTTTTTGCTCGACAATTAAACAGATTATTTATGTGCTTTGTTCAATACTGCATTTTTCATAATGCCTCATTGTTTTGGTGGAAATATATTCTACAGTGTCGAACTGGTTATAAAATATATGTGTTTAGAGCATTAAATAAATATGTCAGCGTGTACCACCACTGTACAAAAATGACAAGATTGATTTTATCCAGACTTTGTGCGGCTCGTGTATTGTTACATGTACGTGCTCTACTAAAGATATCTGTAGAATCGTTTCTTGTGAAATCATTTTTATTATTTCAATAATTGTAAAATGAATTGTACAATCACAAAAAGCGTGATCTCGATGAGACTCGCTCTTAACGCGCGTTTTAATGATACCAAGTGTCTCTAATCACCGCGAAGAAAGCAGGTTCGTTCATTTTTGTCCCGTGGACGACTACGCGAGATTAACATCGCGACAAACATGGCCATTTGAATGCAATTATTTTTCGACGAGCACGCGTTGTTCTCGCCGAGCTGTGTAGTTACGCGGCGGCGGCGGCGGCGGCAGTTAATTCGCGGTTTCGTTTCCAGGAGATACTTCTCGCTCCTCCATTTCCCAGTTAACCACGGTCTTATCAGAATTTACATTTCAATAAATGTTTCCCGCGATCGTGTTACGAATATCGTTTCTCTGATACTCATGTTTCATCTGGTGCCCGCCCGCAAATCACCGCATCGTCCGAATGATAAATGCTGATTTTAACGGCTGCAATAACTATGCAAATAACAGCACAGCTTCGCGTGAAGTTTGTCGAGCCGGCCGAGAAGCTATTTTAATGATTCGCGAAGAGAACCTGGGAGTGCTTCATGGTTATTCAAACGCGGAAAAGTTTTTCCTACCGCCTTTTATCGGTTCTCCTCGGGGAGGCGCTTTTCCTTCGTCATGATTCCGTTTTCCTTCTCCGTCGGTTCGCGTTCGCGAAAATGAACGGCTCCGAATGAATATTCCGTCGCAACCGGGAAACGATACAGTATATTATCTAAATTATTCCAAGGAATTAGCAATAATGTCCGCGGAATTTCTTGTGCGAAAATGTGCTTTTCGTTTCCGCGAAGGCTGACGTGTATCGGTGTTTATGTGTTGCGTAAACATAGCGAAGGCGACGCGACGCGACGCTGGGAACGAAAAAAGCTGTTTTGAAATGTTTGAATTTAATTTTTACGACGATCACAGGCATACATAATGAGGACGATTAAGGGAACGATTTAATATGGAAGAAGCTTTGCAGATCGTGACTTTACATTACTGATAAGAATAGAGAATCAAGGTAATCGATGAATCAAAGGTCGATAGATCATGTGTAACATTTGAATAATTAATTCCGCGGCGAACGCACTGGGACGATTCGTGAAATTGATTGTAACACTTGGACGAAGGCTTTATGGTGATTTTATCGATCATCACTAAAATTCTTGCGTGTTCATTTTCCGAAATATTTTCCAACTCGCTCCTCTGAGAATGGTGTTAATCTTCTATCAAGCCTAAAACGATAAAAATGGATTACTTTTTGAAAATAATTAATAAATGTAAATAATAGGTCATTCAGTTAATTTTGAGAAAGGCCTGTGCCAATTCAAACTTTACCATCAACATAATCGTACGAGATTCACACAAAAAATATCACATTCATAATAAATGTTCATTAATCAAGACTAATCAAATTCTAAATAAAAATGTTACATGATATAAAAGTATTTCTTAAATATCTTGAAATATCTCGAAACAAGAGATATACATATTAGTTGGACCATTATCATAATTATGGGCACATATGTACAATGTAGATATACATAAAAATCTATTTCTCCCGTCTCTGAAGAGCGGGCCACAGTGCCTCGACGTTAGAAACTGAAGAGAACTTTCCAGTGTGGCCAATAAAATACTCGGAGCCGTCCATGAGCCACATTGTCTGAAAAATTGAATGCTGAAGGATCAGCGTAGTGCCGAAGGAAACGGCCAAGGTCAGCATTACCGAAAACTATATCGGAAGCCGAAGAAAGGGAGCACGAGGTACGGCCATCTCCTAACCCGAACTAGAAAAATCGCAAACGAACCCTTTCTGTTCGACCGTTCTGTCGAAGGTCTGTTGAGAAAAAAGGCCCACAGTCTCCAGTATTACGAGGTGTTTACGAGGTAGTTTACAGGCGTCCAGCTGGAAATTATTCGGGCCGTTATCGGTCACAATGCCCAGATTATGAGAGTTTTTATGCCCGAACCCTCTCGTACGCCTCCGGGGCCGCATCTCTCTTCCCTTTCTTCTACTCCAGTGGTTTTTTGTTTTTATTGTTACCACCGTGAAAAGGGTTTAAGGAAGTTGCCTGGTCGTTTTTGCCCGGCCATAGCTCGAAGCTGGCTCGGTTCGCCGGCGTAGGAGGAAACCGCCGTGTTATCCAAAACGATTTTCACTCGAACCCTGCCAGCCAGGCCTCTTTTCTTCGTCTAGTTTTTCGTTCTACCGTAGCGTGTTTTTGCCCGGACAACACCGGGAACCGTGTTTCTCTTATCCTTGAGTCGCAAGGGGATTAGAAATTGGCCTTCGACGCGCGCTTATTAACGCGTCTAAGGGCACCGACACGGAAACGAGGGGAGGGGAAAACGATTTGATTTTATTGCCAACTCTTCTCGATGGGAAACTGTGTCAGTGAAATCGGGCTTTCGGACAGTTCCGCTGCGACTCCTTCCAGCTATGTACAACCTCGAGTTTCAACGATAGGGTGACCTGTCCAGTGAATGAACACAAACCGCATGTCTGTTGAAATTAGTACTCGCAAATCGTTATTTAATCTCCCAAGCGCCATTTCTGCGAGAAGGCTACGTGTCATTGTTAAGATCTTACATTCCATCGGTCACCAGGTGTAATTACAGGCACCCGCAAACAATATTCGGACACTCGTAAAAAGAGATGGATTTTCCTTTTTGTTTAGAAGTTAGCTGCACAAGTTTGTGTACAGTATGCATAGAAAGAAAGTGCGAAGAATGCGCGGATATGTGCGGTGAGAATGAGAAAGAAACATGGAATATAGTGAGAGGCAAAATGTATGACGTGTGTTTGATTGAACGAATTGAGTAATATTACACGTAAATGTTTTGTTAAATATATGGGCCGTTTACGAACATTGATCATTTCATCCACTGCTTGAACAAAGAACTTTCCTAAGAGTTTTTCTTCCGATGTGTTACGACTAGACAGCGGATTTTATGCGTTTATGACAAAAATGAGTAGGTGAAGTAAATTTTGTCTATAAAATTGTTACACCTAATATGTTTTGTTAAACCTATATGGTTTTTTTACGAACATTGATCATTTCATTCACTGCTTGAACAAAGAACTTTCCTAAGAATTTTTCTTTCGATGTGTTGCGACTAGACAGCGGATTTTATGCGTTTATGACAAAAATGAGTAGGTGAAGTGAATTTGGTTAAACGAAATAAAGAAATGAGTGTGCACGAAGGAGCTTTTGTCTATAAAATTGTTACACCTAATATGTTTTGTTAAACCTATATGGTTTTTTTACGATCATTGATCATTTCATCCACTGCTTGAACAAAGAACTTTCCTAAGAATTTTTCTTTCGATGTGTTGCGACTAGACAGCGGATTTTATGCGTTTATGACAAAAATGAGTAGGTGAAGTGAATTTGGTTAAACGAAATAAAGAAATGAGTGTGCACGAAGGAGCTTTTGTCTATAAAATTGTTACACCTAATATGTTTTGTTAAACCTATATGGTT
>CM052283.1:4157989-4169438 GCA_028455765.1 Lasioglossum oenotherae | reverse complement strand
TTAACGTAGCTTTAATTAATGTAAGTGTCATTTATTTATCTAAAACACAAATTGAAAAAGAGATATTTTGAATAGTAGAATTAAAGTTTAATTTGACATAACTTGTTTGCGCCAAAATGCGCCAAGATAAAACTTGTTGCAAATCATGCAACACACTTTAAAGTACATATCCAACCAGGTTTTGGCTGCGAACTCCTGCGAACCTGGCTCTGCGACCAATTTTTTCTAACTATAGTCAGTCGCATGTATCCGTGTACGCCCTTTAAAACGGAATAACTTTTCTAAACTTTTACCGAACGATCTGATTTTGTGTGATCACTTAGATGCAGTTGTTTACTAAATAACGTGCAATAAAATTTTTTGAAAGAATAGCAGTTACGTAAAAAAAAGGTAGTTTAAACATTTTTTTTATTTGCCCCCGTATAGAAAATTTAAAATATTCGTTTAGTAGATCTATGTTAGTTATATATATATATATATATATATATATATATATATATATATATATATATACTGAAAATTTCATCGATATTCATTAACATACACACGAGGTATAAGTGGTTAAAAGTGGTGAAAATCTTGGTATGTACACATATGTATGTAGTCTTAAGGCTCTTGGTCAGTTCCTGCATACGAAAATGCGAATATCTCGAAAACTAAAAGCGACCCCCCATATTGGGAAAGGAAAAAGTTGTTCAAAATGTTGAAATCTATAACATATTCAAATTTTATCAAAATCGGAGAACAGTAAAACCAGTAAAAAAAATTTTTATGTAAAAATAAATAAATATTTATTTTTTTGCCACATAATCGTTGTACCTGTGGCATGCTTTCCACAAATTTTCAAGCAAATTTGTTGCATGGTTTGGTTTTTATAGATTTTTTTCCCCATTTTGGGCCATTTGGCATCACTGTACGACGCCACCAGTAGTTCAGAATCGTCAAAACACGGTCAAAAGTCAATCTTTCAACTTCCTCACAAAGTGAAAGAAACTTATGACAATAGGCTCTCAAAACCTATTTAAATTTCGAGAGAAGTTTTAAAACAAGCGAACATGCAAGCGTTAGAGTGATCGCACTTCTTCCTGAAGTTGATTTTGTTTGTCTCATCATACTTTTTATGAGTAATAATTTCAGCAGAACTAGCTCTATACCGTTAAAGAGCGTTCTTTCATCTGTGTGTACGTATATTAATTATGAGTATCAAAATATTTTAAAACTTTGAAAATTGTCTCTTCCGAAACACCTATTTTCGTGTCTTTTTTTCTTTAACGACGAGAAGTCCCGATGAATTTTGCACAGGAGTGTTTGCTAGAGCCTCCTTAAGAGATGTCTACATAAAAATCTCTTGCAGATTTTTTACTTTTGCAGTAACAACAATAAATAAGCGACGCGTTGGTAACGATCCAAATCGCGAAAACGTGAGATTGACGCAATTTTCAACGTGGCCGTTTGTACGAGTGTTAAAATAGGGATAATTTAGTCGTGGTCGATGGTGTTGTTTGCAGCAGCGCTAACAGGCTTCAAAGAGTATCGCGAACGACGCATTTAGAAACGATGCTCCCGTTTCAAGACTAGAGTTAAGGTCGGCCTGAGATCGTCGTGACTCGGCATCCTCATAGAAACGTAACATCGTTCACGCCCCTTTCTACAGGTTCAATTACGAATTCTTATCGTATCTTCAGCTCTCCTCCGTAACATATAATACAACAGGAGAAACATACGGAATCTCCTGCAAAATAATTTGCAATTAAAAACAAAATAAGTTCCGCAAAATCGGAACACTATTGATAAAAGATAATGAAACCACACTTCGATTATCCGGACAAAAATGTTTGAACTTTGATCCGACGTTTACCTCAATATTTTCGAAAACAGAATAGGACATCAAAGACAGCCTGTCCAGATCTATAGGTTTTGTCTAACATATTTTTCGAGGTGGTAAATAGTTTAAAGAAGATAT
Source organism: Lasioglossum oenotherae (assembly GCA_028455765.1). Taxonomy (NCBI): domain Eukaryota; kingdom Metazoa; phylum Arthropoda; class Insecta; order Hymenoptera; family Halictidae; genus Lasioglossum; species Lasioglossum oenotherae. Next base: position 4,167,475 of record CM052283.1, on the reverse strand, counting down.
TCAAGAAAAACGATGTTATAAGTCCGTTTTTTAAACATGATATTTTTAAAAAATCTATTTTTATTTAAATTATTTTATACTTTTTAGTCCGTTTTTTAAACATGGTGTTTTTTCAAAAATTTATTTTATACTTTTTACTCCGTTTTAAAAACGTGGTATATTTAAAAAATTTATTTTTATTTACATCATCTTTGGAACAAGCCTGGCCGTAGAAGAAATGCGAAAGTCGAAAATAAGAGCTAGTCTAAGGTACAGTTATCCTATAAAAAGTGGAAACACGTGCGCTTGATTCGAAGCTAGACAACCATATGATAAGTGGGGAACAGTTGTAGAAACGAGGGAATAGTCGCACGTGGATCATCGATGACAACGTTGGGACCGGGAAAGGGGGTCTCCTCCCCCGCTTCATTGTGCGCTCTGTCACAATTGGACTGCGATGTCGCAAACGGCACGACGACGGGAAACTCTCGCGGCGGCATGGCAGGGCAGATAGTTGCGTCGCGACGCGTGCGCCCCGACGCGACGACACACAAGCACTCGACACGCGTTCGAACGCAACCGCGTGGCGCACTATTTATAGGCGAGCAGGCGAAAACGAAGAGAACCGAGAAGTCGAGGAAGGTGGAAGGCCACGAAGAAAGCCTCCTCCGATGACCCGAATTTTACCCCCCGGCTGTCGCACGCTGGTCTTTGACCTATTTTCGGCGCTCGGAACTCGGCCGCTCGCGTTCTCGGAACGTTTTTTCACTTTCCATGACCACTTTTCCCCCGTGGGTCACGTAACAGCGCGTTCACCCTGGTATGAGCTGCCTCCTCGCATGGGAAAATCACCGGGGAACGCCATCCTTCGTTTCCCATCCTTTCTTTTCGAGGAAGACGACGGTGTTCCGGAAACTAACGACTTTTCAAAATTATTACAATTTCTCGTAAAAAAGTCGTACTAGAAGCCTGTACTGCAAATATTTCTTCTAGTCAAATAAATCTGTATCTTATTATTAGACTGCTAGAAAATTTTCAAAATTGAAGATGTCAATGTATGATTTTTCCTCGAATAAAATCGTTAACCTCTTAACTGTGGAATTTAGTTGTAAAAATAAAAATTAGTAAATATTAAAAATCAAGCACTGACGAGTGTACACGTCGAACGCAGGGCAAATGGTCCTATTAGAAATTTTACGAAAAGCGAGGAAGGATTACATTTTTATTTGATAAAAAATTAATAATTCATGCTTGAAAAGGTTATTGTTAGTGCAACGCAGTAGCGATTTCGATTGACGTGTATACACGTCGAACGCAGTTAAGTGGTTAAGGGAGGAAAAGCATTCAGTTTGGTTTCTATTTCTTGCAATCGATGCAGACAATTTTTATCTTGCATAAAGATCCGCAGTCAATCGGTTAATACAGCTGTCAGATAAGACAGCGAGTTTTGTGCATTTATGACAAGAATGGGTAGGTGTAATTGAAAAAAGTGAAACCATTAGCAAAATCTAAAAATACTGTTATAACCTGTTCTTTACAGTTACACGTGTTCATCCCCAAAAATGTGGTAGAATAAAGCCAAGAATAAAAGAAAATTTATATTTTTTCTATGGCTACATTTATTTCAATTCAATGTAAATACTGATTACGAACAAACCAAATTTGATTTCATATAAAATAAAAAGCGTAACATTCATATTTGTTAGAGTTTGTTCAAAATCTTCATGACGAGTGTGACTGCAAATGGTTGAAATACTGCGAATATTTTCTCTGTCGAATGAATTCAGATCGAACGTCACAATACAAACGCTGTTCTCCGAGGGTTAACTTCGACCGAAACATTCAGAGCATCGAAAAAGTGTTCGCGTGAAGAATGATCCATCGAGGACGAATTCCATCGGCGTGCGTGGGCGATGTTTGCCGGGCGAAAAACTGCGGGAGCGGAAAAAATAATCTGTTGACAGTGGGCCGCGCGGGGGTCGGCTCGTCTGTAAACAGGAAGAAAAATTGGAGGATAGTTAAACGGCATTGACGGTATAATAAAACAGTCTTATCCATGATAGCTTGACCTATTTTACGACGGACAATTGCATAAACGCAGTCGCGTAAGCTTATACGTATATTTATAGACGAGGAAGGTCGGGAAGAAAGCGCCTAGACCGTTTGACCATTTGGCAGAGGCAGCTGCCGAGCAATCATCCAGACGGGTCACTAATAATATCATCTACGCGTTGTGTAACGTTATTCCTTGCAAATAAGGATGTAAATGATATTATTGTACCCTGTCGTGGACTCGGACGAAATGGAAAATTATATAAATTCGCGTACTAATAACGCATTCGCGTGAACGGCACGACGTCGAACGTCAAACCAAGTTCGCGTTTTATTACCGGAAATCGACAATAGGATTACTCCGTTAACGCCGGGATTTACAATCATTGTAAATTACCGTGATCTACGCTCCGTCGACGAAAGCTGCTCCTCGAACCCAGCGAATTAACTATGCGATGGCAATGGTGTGAACGTGGCAATGGCGGAGCTACGCGACGCGCGACGTGTCGAATGGAATACTACAATCTTTCTGACAATGATTAAGTATCTTGTCCAATGATGCTTTATGACACCAAACAATAACATCTTCTGCCTCAACGAATTCTCTCTTACGCCGGCCCCTCTGGAAATATTTCCAATGCAGTCTTCTCATTGGAAAAGGTTCCATGTGATATCAACAACCTTGGTTAGTGATGGGCACCATCGACTAAAAACTATCGACTAAATCGATAGTAGTGAACTACTATATTTTCAGTCGACTAATTTTTTAAACTATCGACTGAATTTAGTAGTGGTGGGGTTACTATTTTCAGTCGACTGTTTTACACGTCGCCATCTTGAAATTTCAAGTGTCAGTGTCGGACGATCAAACGAAAAGGTTAGAAATACATGATTATGACAGGACGTGCAAATATGTAATAGATATTTCCAATACTTTAATTCATATTAGATGTTAGAATCTTATTGCTATTTATGCGATATAAGCTATATATGTGATATAAATAAATTGTGTATATTTATATTTATAACATAGTGTATGAATTTATTATTAAATAAAGACAGATTCAGACAAAATCATTCAATCACGAAATTTACTATCTCTGTACTGTCCTACTATTTATTTAACTAGCGAACATCGAGAATAAGCGTAAATACGAGAATATATTCTCGTTATAACCTCAGAATATAACCTGCAGTATAGTGCTGTAAGAGTGAGTGAGAAATGAGACCTGTACGTAGGCATAGACTATAGACTATAGCCCGCAATCTAGACGTAACCACTAAAACGAAATTTCAGTCGACTAAAAAAACTATCGACTAAATATTCGATAGTATGTAGTAACTAAATAGTAATTAGTCGATAGTTGAATTTAGTCGATAATGCCCATCACTAACTTTGGTGCCCGAGGTAGTTGGGAACCCACCTTAGGGGAGTAGACTCCTTTTTCCAGGATTGCGAGGGTGCGGGATTCCCGTTCCCATTTCTCGCTAATACAAAAATGGAGTTTTTCGGTAGTCAAAAACGCTAGATAAAAGATCAATGTAGGACGCTATCGCCCTCAAAAGTCCTAGTTTTTCGTTTACGAGACGTAATTTGCATTATTTGGCAGCATGTAGCTATGAAAATAGCTACATGCGCAGTTGTGTGCTTCCGAATAATGCAAATTACGTCTCGTAAACGTAAAAATAGCTCTTTTAATTAGTGCTTTTGACAGAAATGAGAATACACACTTTTGCAATCCTCGAAACGAGAGTCTACACCTTAATAAATTGTAGGTCCTGTCGCGACCGACCATAGCAGTTGATGCGACGTAAAAACAAATAAATAAATTAAAATTCTCTCTTGGCTGTACTTTTCCTGTATCCATTGTAACGTTGTGGATGCTTTGTGTATTCTTTATTGTCCTACAATTTTCTGTCTTTCGGTAAGGCAACGCGTTTCGGGAACAAATGTGCACATAGCTTTAGGCGTTCGAGCGTGCCCTCTTTTCCACGGAGCATGTCGATCGTGCCTGCTGGCTCATTTGCAAATGAAAAACTGAATTGGAAAGACAAATGTGTCGTCGGGTTGTGTAGACGATAGGCGGATCACTATAGCTTCAGACAGAGAGAGCACGGTCGAATTTCTGGCGCGTCGATTTTATCGCCGCTCTGTATCGACGCTTCTCGAAATTCCGAGCAGTAGCAAGCTCAACAACAACATATTTTCTTCACATTACCTAGTGAGCTAACGTCTGAAAACACAAGCGGTTTGGTTCAATTTTTAAAAGATTTATTAAATGGTGTCCATTTAATTGTATCCCCTAGCTTGAACCCATGGATTTTCGATCGGTATGATTTTCGATCGTGATGTTCGATGAATTCTGTATTAAAATGAATAAATAGTTGGTTATAACTGGTTATAAAAATAGTTTCATTAAACCATTTAAAATATAATTTTGATTAATGTTTACAGACGCAACACAGAAATTTATGTATTCTTGAAAATGGTCTAAACCTTAGACCGAAACGTCGAATTAAATTTCATGTGATTTTTGCATGTTTGCTATATTTTTCCAAAGTGACCGAACCAGTGCGCCAATAATAATAATTGTAGTTTAAAATGAATAAACTTTCGATAGAAATGCGATAGAGCGATGATTTCCTTTTTAGATGTAAGTTGAAATATTGCAGAATAAGGGGGAAAATAGACAAACACATAATACAAATACATAATACACATATAAGCACATAAACACATATAAGTATTAAACACATGTTGGTATTGGATAAGCCACGATTTTCTTGTAGTTCTGTAAGTTTAATACACATTTCCAAAGTTAAAGAGAACGTTCGCACCGTAATCTCTCCGTTTCTTCCATTCTCTGCAATATTTCAGCTTTAAGGATGTTCTGGAGGTATAATGGGAGACAAAAGTACAAGAAATTCGAAATCCATCAATACATGGCAATGAAAGCCATTCATGAGTATATTTTGCATTAAACTTTTGCGAATAGTGTACCCTCTGTAGCTATATTCAGTGGTCTACGCTTGTCTCATTTCCATGCTAGTGAGAGACAACACGACAAATTTGACGTTTTCTAACAGTTTATAATTTTTTTGCTCCGTAACTGGTTTAGTGAATCCTAATAAATTTTATTAATTACATATAATATATTAATTACATAATTAATTATAAATATAATTTATACATAATTAATTATAAAGAATATAATTAATTACATAATTTTTACTACATATAAAAAAAGCTGGAGTTTCTAGTTGCGTTTTTTCAAGGTTTAAATAGGGTTTGAAGTGGAATTTTATGAATTCTCCATAAGAAGACGTGTTAAAATGTGCAAACTTTAAGTTGCTATAATTCTTAAACGGTACAGTGAATCGAACCCAAACTTTGGTAATTGCATTAATTTAGTAAGGATTATATCTTGTCAAATTTTCAAAAATTTTGTTGCGTTTTTATATACCTCCAGAACATCCTTAAATCACATGAGAAAGTTGTTCGATTTTGACACAGAATTCTTCAGTTTGGCCCACCGTGCAGCGAGCAGTGTGATCCGCCTAGAGCGCAGCCGGCAAAGTCGAAAGTACCTAGACCAGTGTTCGGCGCCGACCTATATTCCGCTCGGAACAATTATTGCACAAACGATAGACGCGCTTGTAAGCTCGCACGCACTGTGTGTCTTTCTAACGTGTGCTCACGGTCGCGCATACACACGCACACGCGTATTTATAGACCCGGGAGGAAGGTCACGAAGAAAGCGCGACTAGACGAGCGATACGTTTCGACATCGTTTCCGGCGCTGACCCATTTCGTCCTCGATTCTTTTCGACATCGACGCTTCCAGCACTATGACCCAGTTCCTACTAGCTGCGATAGCCTCTCACGCACTTTTGTTTGTCGGAGGCTCGGTGACGTTCGCGACGACGCGACGCATAGTGCTCGATTTTTCGAAAAACTCGCACGAAAATCAGTATCAATTGAAAATTTCATCGATTCACGAATTTAGGATTTGCGATTCATTTAAATCGCAGATACTTAAAATTTTTTCTATTTTTAATCAATTATATTTTATAACATGCTTGATCGATGTCGATAAAACTTTGTATATAGACTTTGTCTATAGATTGCGGATCTTTATGCAAAGTGAAAATTGTCTGCATCAATTGCAAAGAATAGAAACCAATTATTACTTCCCTTAATGATTATAATGGAGAAGTCTTGAATTTTTTTCAATTTCCGACAATTTTCAATTTTATCTATTCAATTTCGCTGTAAATGATAAAGCTTGTAATCAAAATTTCATACGTATATTTTGTAAATCTAAGTAAGTTATTACAAAGTTTCATTGAAGTCGGTTGACGCATAAAAAAGCTGTAGGCATTGTAAGATGTAAAAATCTTTGAATTTACAATTTTTTCTATTTTTAATCAATTATATTTTATAACATGCTTGATCGATGTCGATAAAACTTTGTATATAGACTTTGTCTATAGATTGCGGATCTTTATGCAAAGTGAAAATTGTCTGCATCAATTGCAAAGAATAGAAACCAATTATTACTACCCTTAATGATTATAATGGAGAAGTCTTGAATTTTTTTCAATTTCCAACAATTTTGAATTTCGCTATAAATGATAAAGCCTGTAATCAAAATTTCATACGTATATTTTGTAAATCTAAGTAAGTTATTACAAAGTTTCATTGAAGTCGGTTGACGCATAAAAAAGCTGTAGGCATTGTAAGATGTAAAAATCTTTGAATTTACAATTTTTCCTATTTTCAATTAATTATATTTTATAACATGCTTGATCGATGTCGATTTCGATCGAGAAGTAATTATTTGTCCGGCGACTGAAATTAATCACTGAACAAGAATCAACTATGAAATGGGTAATAAGCAACAATTAATTTTCCTCGTGAAACGGAGATTAGCAGATACCCGTAATAAAACAAAATCAATCGCCCTTTGCAGTAATTATCGAATCACTTTCGAGACGGCTTCCGTTTTGCGTAAAACCGCGATAACGATGTAAAATTAGTGAAGTACGTATTACCTTATCGCTTTGCCGGCGTGCACGGACAGTAATGAACTGTCATTCACGGACAGTTATTGTTTTTCAGGGAACTTGCAGTTTATGTTTCGAGTGTTGTTAATTATACTTTATAACAATTTTACCCTCCGGCGTTATCGGCTTATAACTAGCACAATTCCTTTCGTCCGTGTAATTTCATTTTCCCTACTCGTATCCAAACGTTATTTTTCCTTTTTTCATTGTCATCTTCGCGAGATGTCGGGAACTAGAATAAATTTAGTCCTGTACCGAATATTTGATATTCAGTCTTGTATCGAGTATTCTTATTGTTATACAGCCTCGCGTATAACTATTCATTTTTTTCAATGATGTCTGATAAGTTACTATATATTTAATGTTATCGACAACGTTGCATATCTGTCGATGATGATGCAGGAAACTTAAAATATGTTCAATGTTCACAAAACGTGGTCGACAATGTGGAAAATGTATTCCACACAGGAAAGATAACAATTTCAAATTTCTCTACCTTATATTTTATCTTTTTTGTTACAAAGTCGAAGGCTATTTGCGAACTGAATATTTTAACCTTGTCACTTCGTAGTTGCAATTCTCTTCGTATTTAAACATACTAGTTTTAAATAAACTAGACAGAAACTGTACAAAGTTTTAGAATTATCAACATGGAAATGTATCTTTCGAGAAAAAAATAGTTCATCGACTAAAACAAGTATTTCATCGACTAAAACCGTATTAGCTACAAATAAGGATTATAAGTAACCGAAATTTTTTCTCTTGTTCGTAAATGTTATCGTTGAGAGAAATTCATTTTGATCGCTCATAACAGTTATCGATGGGAGAAATTTATTTCGATCGCTCATAACAGTTATCAATGAGAGAAGTTCAATTCGATCGCTCATAACAGTTATCGATGAAGGAAATTTGTAATAGTTATTATTAAATAGTACAATTTTCAAATGGTACACAATGAATTATTTCATAAATTCTTTACTCGTAAAATTAATTGCTACAATGAAAATTTAATGTGACAAACAAACAGATTTTGTGTTGTTCTTATGGTTTGTTGAGATTCGCCTCACAATGAATTTCACAGTATCAATAATTATTATGAACAAGTGAAAAGTAATTCGATCATCGATAACTGCTATGAGCGATGGAAATAAATTTCTCTCATCGATAACTGTTATGAGCGATCGAAATAAATTTCTCTCGTCGATAACTGTCATGAGCGATAGAAATAAATTTCTCTAATCGATAACAGTTATGAGTGATCGAAATGAACTCTCATCGATAACTGTTATGAGCGATCGAAATGAACTTCTGTCATCGATAACTGTTTTGAGCAATCGAACAGCTTTTCTTCATCGATAACTGTTCTCTAATAACTGTTATTTGTAACCAAAAAATATAAGAATCGATATTTTTTATTCATTTTGTTCTTCGAATTTTTTTCTTTGTATTTTGTGTACATTGTCTGAAATTTCAATAACAATCAACTTTTTATTAATGATTTTTATCGTAGAAAATTTTAGAATAACTGTTATTTTTGGTCCCTGGAAAATATATATGTCTCACGAAAAAGTTTCAATCTTAATCAGTCAGTGAATGTTTTGATCCGAATCTTTGAAATTACCCCTTGCCGTAACATTTTCTTTACATTTTCCCAAAAATGTCGTGGAAGAGGAAAGAAAATTTATATTTTTTGTGTGGCTACATTTATTTTAATGCTTACATCTTGATTACAAACGAATCAAATTTTATTTAATTTAAAAAGAAAGGCATTCATATTTGTTAGATTTTGGTTAAAATCTTCATCACGAGTGTTACTCGTTAAAGTACGGCAAGGGGTTTCGTATTATTATAAATTTCTTTGAAACGGTTCTGTGAATGGATCGGTTGCTCAGGCTCGAAGTCCATGTCTCTCTTCACGGTGAAGTAAGACGAGGAAAATAATCCTGACACATATTATTTGATCCGATCAGAATCGCAATGGTCCCTTGGATGGCAGAGCTGTCCCGGATCGTTGATCCGGGAGAAATACCTGCGCCGCGTGGACGTGCAAATGCGTGCTCACGATTGTCACGGAAATAGGTCGCCGGTGTGACGCCGTTGATGCAAGGAAAAAAAGGAATCGTGCTAGCCACTTTCCTTCTCATTCGCCGTGGAAGGTGTCGCGGACTGTGTACAGTGTACACGCAGCAGCGGCGTTTACCTGCCCTCGGCGTAAATGCTCGTTTCAGCAGCTTTAGAACAGCTGCGTTCAACTTCCTCGACTCCCTGTCCACTCGAAAATCATTCTTACATACGACCCCAAATCTTGCCCCATTTAATCGTTACTCATTGCTAGACTGCGGATATTTATGCAAAATAACAACGTTTTGCAGTGATCGCAAGAAACAG
>CM052283.1:4123526-4145877 GCA_028455765.1 Lasioglossum oenotherae | reverse complement strand
TGACCACCTTCTGCATTGATACAAACTTGACATCGTTTATAAACAAACTTCATATAGCATTCTTTTTATGTAGGAAACACCCTGTATAATAGTATAATATTTTTAAATTCTGCTAATATTTTTACTACTTTAAATTACATCTACTCATTTCTGTCATAAATGCATCTAATTCGCTGACTAACGATTAATTGACCCCTTGCACTCGGAGCTATGTATTCTAATTCGAAAACCGAATATTTCTATTTTATACGAGTTCTTATTTTTATCGATATGAAACTGATATAATATAATGATATTACTTCATCAAAATATTAAATACGTTTAGTAATTTACTAAATATAAATTTAATAATTTAACAAATATAGAAGAGTTGTTATATTTATATTTATATTTTATATTTATTTTATATTTATATTTATATTTATATTTATATTTATATTTATATTTATATTTAACAAATATGTTGAATAATGGTATAAGAACTATTAATGGCGTCTCCGAGTCACCACTCGAGTGCAAAGGGTTAGGAGATCGTGCTGCATAGTAAAGGAATTTAATAGACAAATTTCATCGATTAAACTTTCCCTTGAAAGAGTAAAGAAAGTGTAAAGAATACGATTAAGAAATCATCAGAATGGAGGGGCAGGGGATTAAGCAACCGGAAAATACAAGAAGCAAGCAAGTAACAGTTACTGCCAGTAATGACAGCAGGTAATGCATAGATAAACCAGTAAAATTATAAGATTGTGTGAACTATCGATGGCTTGAAAAAACAATTTTCCATTGCCATAAAGTCCAATCACGAGTCAAGGAATAATAACACGCATCGCCGAAAGCGGGCTAAACGATAGCCAAATGCCAGAGGGCACCAAAGTCTTAGCCGATTGTTAGTTGAAAGCGACCATGAAGCGTAAACTATCACCGGGTCACGGCGGCAAGCATGGGAGCACCGCGAAACCGAAATACCGTGCCGGGAGATGGAAAAAAAGCCACGGAGCGAGAATTTCTATTTAGCGGCGCAATTTCTCGTTGAGAGCGACGCGTTTCTCAACGGCCGCAAACAGAAATAGGTGGTAGCCGATAATTTAGAAATCCTGCTGGTCGGCAGTGTCCTTGGGCCGTGCCCTTACGCGAAAACCGTGGAGCGAATAAAATCGCCGAGGATGAGTTTGGGTCTATACTTTGATCCAGAGTATCTAAAAATCGTCATTCAATTAATCAGTTTCCGACGAATTAATGAAATGAACAGCTGTCGCATTAGGGACAATAGAAGGACTAACTTGTTCGCAAGAAATACAGTGGGTCACGAAAGTATTCGAACGCCCTTTAAAACAGAATAACTTTTTTATAATTGTACCAAAGGACCAGACTTTTCATAATCAATTAGAAGTATTAGTTTACGAAATGATGTGCAGAAAAGATTTTCCAAAAATTATAATTTACAAGGTTACATGCTAAGATAAAAAAGGCATTTTTTAAAACTTTTTCATTTGGGTCCTTAATGAAAATTTAAAATATATGTTTTGTAGATCTACAGTTAGTTGTACTCATGCTGAAAATTTAATAGAAATCGGTTGACGCAGGAAAAAACGACACGCATCGAAAGATGTACGATTCTGTGGATTTTAAACAGAAACTGATCAAAAGTCGTGTAAAACTACGATTTTCACCATTTTTAACAGTTTGTAGCTCGTGTGTATGTCAATCGATCTCGATGAAATTTTCAGCATGTGTACGACTAACATAGATCTGCAAATGATATATTTTAAATTTTCAGTAAGGTCCTAAATAAAAAAGTTTAAAAAATGCCTTTTTCATTTTTTCATGTAACCATGTAAATTATAATTTTGGGAATATCTATTTTGCATATCATTTCATAAACCAATGCTTCTAATTGATTATAAAAAATCGGGTCGTTTGGTACAGTTATAAAAATGTTATTCTATTTTAAAGGGCGTTCAAATACTTCACTGTGTGTGCCCATAATTGTGAAAGTGGTCTCAGTAAAAAATATAAAAAACTAAGTTCATCAGTTATTTCACGTGACATTATTTTGAACTAAACGAATTCAATGTAATTTTTACGATTTTGTCAAAAATGAACCGTAGATGGTGCTTGTTGTTTCAACGTATGGAATTCATTTAGTGTTAATATCCTTTATATCCTAAATATATCTCGAAACAGGAAATACTCGACTCGGACAATTTTTATAATACGGGCACGTATCGCCAAAAATATATGTTTAAAAAGATTGATAACTAAAAATAAACTAGTGTTTGGTACATCGAGTAAATGAATCTTAACCTTTCTTAACAAGGTCAGCTCGTTAGGCTGAATTTTGAAAAAAGGATTCTCTGGCGTAGTAGATCGTCCGAGTATTAGTGGAAGTATGTGGTTGATGCTTGTTGGACGTGTTCGTGCGTGTGCATGCCCACGCTAATCGAAATTCAACGATTTCAGAGAGCCGAGGTATAACATCGTCGCACGCCGGGCTTTACGCTTCGTAACAATGCCCCAACTTTCTCCGTCACTTTCATTTTCGTTGGTCGGCTGGTCGACTCTCTCGCTTCTCTCTCGCTTGGATTAGGAAATAGTGCGTGCCCCTCCATTTTGCCGGGGCCCTCCTTTTTCTCATTCGTATTCCCTCGCTCCGTCGTCTTCCCTCCTCGCCGCCGCCGCCGCCGTTCCAAGCCAAGCTTTGTCCCTCTTTCTTGGGGCCCTCGCGCCACTTCCGGCCAACTCCCGCGATTTTAGAAAGGGTCTCCTACCAGCCTGTGTGCTGCCCGTATGAAACCTTTACGCTCTTTGGAGAACACCGATCCGACGAGGATCTACGCCAGGGCCGCCTTATGCAACGTATTGCGCCGGCCGCGGCGCGCGGCGCCTAGGGCCCAAATTTCTGGCCCAACACTCGATCTCTACGGCCAAAACTGTGCCATTTACTCCGGAGAATCGCAGTTTTCGTTTCAGGTCTTCTTGGTGCAAAGAAACTTACACGAATCATCATCGGCGCACCACTATTCGCTTGAAGTATTTACAAGTGATCTAAGGCTCATATTTCGGACCCAAAAGTGGACTCATTTGCTTGATTCCTTGATGCATGAGTTACGAGAAGACTGAGATTACTCTGGGCAATCGCAGTTTTCGGTTTGAGTCTCCTCGGTGCTGAGGGACGCACACTAACGGGAGTCCAAGGCCCAAATTTCGGGCCCAACTCTCGATCTCAACGACCAAAACTGTGCCATTTACTGCGTAGAATCGCAGTTTTCGTTTTGGGTCTCCTTGGTGCAAAGGAATTCACACTAATGGGAGCCTAAGGCCCAAATTTCGGGCCCAACAATGGATCTCTACGACCAGATCTTTGCCATTTCCTCTGGGGAATCGCAGTTTTTGTTTCGAGTCTCCGCAGTGCAAGGGAATTCACACGAATGGAAGTTTAAGGTCCATATCGCGGCCCCCGAAAGTGGACACATTTTCTTGAATCTTTGGTGCATGAGTGACAAGAACTTACCTCAAATAGAAAGAACTTGTTTATTTAAAGTCTAACACGCAAAAATGATTGAAATATCCGAGGAACTTGCGAGGGTTAAGAGGTAAAATTGTAGAGAAGGAGAACGAAGTGGAGGGAGTGGTTTGAAAGAAAGGCCCACAGACCAGATCCTTTTTTTAACACGTATATTTCGACTTTCCGTTGAAAAATAATGCGATAAATCGTCGTAGGAAATAATAGAATCTGCACAAATCAACTCGCTCGGCGCACCACTATTCGCTTGAAGTATTTACAAGTGATCGTAACTCTTTCGCGACGTGAGGTTTCCTCGAATAATGTTTTCTTATTTTCGTCAGGGGGTGCCGGACACATACAAGGGAATGAAAGGGAACACATCGAGGTCCCTCGCCTCGTGTTTTCATTCGCGTACCCTGATCGAAGTACAGGGAAAAGAAGTTTCGGGGTGTGTGTGGTCGTCAGAAGAAGTAGAGGGATTTTCATGATCAGCGACAGCGAAAAACGTGTGCAGTGCTAGCCTACCCTGTTCCTCCATTAATTATCATAGAAAGAGACATCGAATGAACAACGAATACCGGACGAATATTTACCATAGTGAACGACGATTTCGTGAAACAATAGTAATCGTATGTTTTTTTTATTTTTTGCGGATTTCTTTTTATTATTATTAACCACCTTCTCAGGACGTGTCGTCGCGACATAATGAATAGCGATAGTTAGCTTAAATAGCGATACGAATGATTAGTAGTTGAAGAGATTGCTCGTAGGTGAAAAGCGAGATCGTAGACTTCGCGATTATTCCTTCTCGACTTCCATATCCGATTTTCTTCGGTCGTTTACAACGTCGAAGTATCAAGTCGTAAAAGGGAGCTCGGGGGTAAAGGGGCGAAAAAGAGAGAGTGCGATAAAGTTTAATGGTCGTAGTCAGGAACATGCGACATTTACACATTGAGTACATTATACGTCCGCGTTGCGTCATCTCGCGTCTTTTCGTGGATTTTCTGCCGCGATTATCATCGCTACCAGAGAGATAGCCAGCGACTTTCATCTGCCGTGCGAAAAATACTGAATCCTCTATTATCTACCAATGCAAACTAGACTGCGGATCCACATGCGAAATAAACTCCAAAATTAAAATTTTCAAATTCAAATTTCAATTTCAAATTCAAAACTAAAATTTTCTCCGTCGATTACAATAAAGAACAGCAGCTATTGGGTTGGCGCAGAAATCATTTCTAGCGGTGGTCGGGAACCCGCAAATTTTTATTGTTCGGAGACCGGAACGTTAAAGATTTTCGGGTTCTCGACCCGACTTCGACTTTGGGTACCCGAGTATCACTAATTTTCGGGCACCCGCTCATCCCGAATCATTTCAGTCTATGTCTGTTTAAACTTCAGTGATTTTTCTGACGGAATCACCTGACGCGAAATATACAGGGTGTTCCAAAAATGTTGTTCAGGAGATATTAACGAAAAACACGGACCAATCAGAGCCGCGAACATTTTCGTAAAGGAAAGAATTACTTCAAATGACCTTGGGCATCACCCTGTATATCTTTAAAGTTCACACAAATTGTAATTATTGTAATTACTGTTGCACCAACCTAACCACAGAAAAATCTTGAATAAGTTGCACCAGTTGAAAATACTGTGTCCATGCTGTTTTAATTTGTTCGCTTTTCAAAATGCATAAAATCCAGAGTCTAGTGCAAACGAATTTCCGTTCTTTCTCTTTCTCTCTCTCTCTCTCTCTCTCTCTTCTAGACAAATTCAGCACTCCGCCGTTTTCACAATGCGAAACAAACTTGTTGAACGGGCGCACGAATTTTACGAAAGACGCTTTTATAAATCTATCAAAAATAATTGTCAGCTTTGTAAACGCTTCGCGATTTAGCGTTGCGTACTGTGTGGGGGAAAAGATACATATACGTGAGACGCGGAATGTTTCAATTGAATTAGACGCAGCTCTCAGATCGATTTTATCAGTAGAGCTCGTCGAAATGAATTTACAAGAAAAGTGGTACGATGCTCCGCAGATTAGAGTACACTGAGTGTTTTGGTTCATCATTGAATTGGACATCTAGATTATTCTGTGTCACTGTTGCGTGCACATTTGATCGAGTAAGTTTTTAATACTCTTCAAAATTATTATAAAGAAAGTTCTGTTTTATAAGACCAATAAGTCTGTGTGACCCATAACTTCGTGTAAACGTTTACGAAAAACTTGCTATAATCGCGTGAAAGCGCTCTTGAGACCTTGCTACATTTAAAAAAACATTTTTGATCGAACCCTATATAAGATATCATTGTTTTACCCATTTAATGATAATTTTAAACAATAGTTACTGCTAGATAAACGTGACTGCACTCGATCTATTATCGCGTGGCAATGTAAAATAATGGCGGTAATTGCGGTAACGTAAATGAAAATTGATGTTTTTGTGCGGAGGCGGTGTGACAAGTTCGTTTATCTTTGTTATAATAATACGTTTATGGCGCAATTGTTATTTATTGCAGACTTATCGTAACAGAAAAATTACCAAACAACACCACGAACATATCATTGAATTATCGGTTTACTAAAGCGATGGGAACATCTGCAAATTAATCGGTAACATTTGATGAATTTTCTTAGACGAAAAATCCCGTGCTAATCTGTCGAGCACCGTACTCTAATTCACAAAGAGATATCACATGTTCATCGTAATACGCGTTGAATCATTACCCCTGAATAATACTGCGTTAAGTTCTGCGAGTACATATCTAAGTACATACAGTGAGAATTAAACAGAGGCAGAACTTTGTTTCGAACATCTCGAATATTCATTCAAATCCGACCTCCATCGCTTCCTGGATCGTGGCTTCCTTACAAATCGAATATTTACAACAACTACATTCTTTAGCGGATCAAGTCATAAATGTGATATCGATACTATGTACACTCATTTTTGACTCTGATTATGTTCACAATTGTTTCACTTCACTCCTCTATCGTTGTATACAAGCTTGTAGTTCTCGAATCGGTGCTAATCGTTCGACATGATTTTCTTCCAAATCGTTTTCTACAAAATCGCTCGACTGTATTTCCAAATGAAAATTAAGTGTGACATATTCATTTTGTCGTACAGAGATTTAATCTTCTCTCTGTGTATGGGGTGGAGATGCAAAAATTACAATTGTTAAGTTGTGTACACTTATCGTTTGCAAACCAATAAAATTGCACAAACACCTACGCAGACAAATTCTTCTTTATTACACCCCTGTACACGGTGAACCCTTTAAAAATTGCCACAGCATTATTCAAACAGTTTTAATATTATTAAGGATGTTCTGGAGGTATATAAAAACGCAACAAAATTTTGGAGAATTTGACAACATATAATTCTTACTAAATTAATGCAATTACCAAAGTTTGGGTTCGATTCACTGCACCGTTTAAGAATTATAGGAACTTAAAGTTTGCACATTTTAACACGTCTTCTTATGGAGAATTCAGAAAATTCCACTTCAAATCCTATTTAAACCTTGAAAAAACGCAACTAGAAACTCCAGCTTTTTTTTATATGTAGTAAAAATTATGTAATTAATTATGTTCAAAATTTATTAGGATTCACTAAACAGTTACAGAGCAAAAAAATTATAAACTGTTACAAAACGTCGAATTTATCGTGTTGTCTCTCACTAGCATGGAAACGCGACAAACGTAGACCACTGAATATAGCTACAGAAGGTACAGTACTCGCAAAAGTTTAATGCAAAATATACTCATGAACGGTTTTCATTGCCAATATATTGATGGATTTCGAATTTCTTGTACTTTTGCCTCCCATTGTACCTCCAGAACATCCTTAAATTCGTCTGCAATCTATAAATTGTAAAAAGCTCAACTGTTTTATGAGGAACCAGGTTCAATTCGATGTGCACAATGTAAAAAAGATAACATAGAATAAGAATGATCTGAAGAAATGTCTTGATTTTCGAATTAAAATTGCTTCGAGTCCAAAGAGTGAACATTAAGATAGTAGTGGTTAACGAAACCAAAATCGTGCGATAACTATTCAGAGACGATTAGCACCAACGACGGTCTCTTTTAGCTATAGCGAATCGCGAGGGTGGACTGTGACGTCATGGACTTATTATTTAACATCCTGTATAATTTGTGCAACGTCAATTAAGGACTGTTACAAAGGAACGAACAGTTTCGACACAATTTGTTTTCGATCATTAATCTGTTTCTGGCTTTTCTTCCTTTCGGACTTGTATGAAAACGAACAACCTCTCGTTTCTCTGAGATTTTCAATCTTTATACAATAATCTTTATACATGCAACACTTCCTCCTTTTATAAAATGTTGAAAGTATCAATCTCTTTTTTGGTAGCACGTATTTCGAGCGGCTTTCACGGTGCAGGTAATGGAGCTGATAGCAAATTGCATTTACGTCAGACTCGTTAATGAGACTTGGACGTAGCCTCGAACTTTGATACTGATTTCTTTTATAGGAATAGCTGTTTCTAATTCGAGAATTAATTCAGTCGGGGTAAGTAAATCTCGTAGCCTTGTAATTTTCTGCGGTAAACTTTAAAATAAACATCTTTTCAATCATCTCATTAAAATACTGAACGAAACAATTTTCGATTTACACTTTCCGTTTCTTCTCATGAACATAACCTCTTGCGAAATATCCTGAATCTGGAAACTGCTGAACTCGGAGGGCGGAAACACGGTAAATTAATCCGAATCTCTAGATTTGTTACATAAATCCGGATTAACCGAAGGGGAAGTACTTTCCCAGAGATCGAATGTATCAACACGCCTTGTTACACACTTCGTCATATATTTGTCATTAACGTAGAAATCCGCGGATAGCTACTCTCCGGGTTGCACAAGAAATATTGCCTGCGTGATTAATTTGAAAGTTTTATGTAGAAAAAACGCGGACATATTACGAAGACAACGACGACGTGTAACACATCGCAGAAAAACGGAGAATGTTCATGACTGTGATAAAGTTATTGCGCTGCGTTTTGTCTCTCTAACAAATTTGTCTCTCCGGCACGAATTTTTACGCTTGTCATTACGATTGTCGTCGAGCTTCTGTATCGGGAATTTTCATAAGATTTACTTCCTTCGGAAATTTCGAGATCCGATCAAACGGCACATAAACTTTTCTTATGTAATAGAAACACCGGTTAGTTAAATTCCTTACGCGAAGTTACGTAATTCTGTTTTTGACACGAGAAATTCTGTACATGCGCTGGAAAGAATTTTCGATCGTTTCTTAAAGAAACACCCTTGGGAATCATTGTAAATTCAATAATTCGTTAGATCGTGCTTTATAAATGTTCGTCAAGTTTGTTTAAATTTTAAGGTAATTTTGATTCAATTAATTTTTACCAGGGACCAAAAATAACAGTTATAAAATTTTCTACGATGAAAATCATTAATAAAAAGTTGATTATTATTGAAATTCAAGATGTACACAAAATATAAAGAAAAGAATTCGAAGAACAAAATGATTAAAAAATTTTTATACTTTTTGGTTACAAATAACAGTTATTAGTGCCCAAAAAATTGGATCTCAATAAATAAGCAACCAAAATGAATTTTCTCATCAATAATTATTATGAACAAGTGAAAAGTAATTCGATCATCGATAACTGTTATGAGCGACCGAAATAAATTCCTCTCATTGATAACTGTCATAAGTGATCGAAATGAATTTCTCTCAACGATAACATTTACCAACAAGAGAAAAAATGTTCGGTTACTTATAATCCTTATTTGTAACCAATACGATTTTAGTCAATGAAATACTTGTTATTCTATAACTTTTTTTCTTTTTGGTTATAACAGTTATGGTCCTTGATTTCTACAGATTGCAAGAATTGCCTCTCGTGAAATTATAGAGTCGATAACTCGGTAATTTGTGTTTACAAATGTACGAGATTCACTCATCGGAATATACGTTTGTTGAAATGTTAACATAGTTTTGATTATCGACACATTTTGTGACACATCGAAGATTAACAATCCAGTTGATTTCCATATAAATGATGCCTTCATAACTGCACGTATAAAATAGTGTTTCCTGTATAATATAATATAATCGATTTCCAATCATTTATGTCGCTACCTTCACATACATTGACCAATCAAGAAAATGGCCACATTGGAATTAGGGGAAAGAATGTCAATATTTTATATTTAGCAACAAGATTAATACTTGACGTAATGAAAAAAAGAAATGATTTTTGACGACGATACTGCCCAAAAATTTAATTGTGTTTTCGAATTTCTCTGTCACAGTTTCTACAGCGTATCGCGAAAGACGATATGCGTTGAAGTGTAGGTAGATGATCTGAATCTTGGATGATTTCAAAAATTGTATTGCCGAGCAATGTACTTACACAGTGTTCGAGTGTTTGCAGAGTGATCGCGATAGGTACGCGGAACTTGAGCAGAGAACCACTGTGGTTCATCGAAACTCGGTTTCCAGACTGTTGAAAACTCGCTAGACCGCGAAGAAAGAATGGGAATAGACCAGAGAATAATTCCGAAGGGGCGCCTGTGCAACGACGATGCGACTTGCACGTGGAACGCCGGTTGCGGAGTTGCAGGCGTCGTCGCGTTTCAGCTGCTGCGGCGCATCTACCTGTCACGCTATAAAAAACGTTGTGCGCTTCAAGTGCATTCTTTATTTTAACTGCTATGGACGGATGTATACGCGTCGATCGTTTCGTCGGGGATGGGGCTACACGTGGCGATTCAGATCGAAGGATTTATCAGAGTTTCACAGATCGTCAACAGTCCTAGCGGTGAACTTGCGTCGATTGTCCAACTTGACAATATACAGTGCTCGAAATTTCTATAAAGTCATCTTGTTTTTTTATAGATATTTTAAAAATATCACCATTTTTTGTTGATTTATCGTATCTAGTCTTCTGCCTTGTAGACACTCGGATAGAGGGACTGCGTACTCTACACCGCTATGTTTACTATTTACGTTTTTCTTAATTTTTTTCTGTGTGGTGCAGAACACAAGTGCGAAGTTTCTATAAAGTCACTTAATGTTTCTCTGTATTCTGAGCAGAGAATTACGGGAAACTGCAAATATTCTAAAAGTATTAGTTTTAGAACTCACAGAAATCCTGTTTGTTATAATTTGATTCACGTGTATGAGAATGCCGAGAGGAAAAGTACTAACAAGTGAAGGAAACGCATCAATCGATGCTTATAAAGATATGGCCTGCTCTAATCACGCAATTGCTAAGAAAACTAATCGGTCATATACTGTGATTAATAATTATATCAATTTACGTGAAAATTACGGAAAAAATCGTCATAAAGGTAGTAATAAAAAATAGTCAAAGAGACAACATTCAATATTAATGAGGTCTGCAGCTAAGGAAAGGAAAAATGCAGCACAATTTCGAGCTGAATTAGAGCTCCCAGTAACAACAAGACGTGTGCAACAACTTTTAAATTCTTCTGGACAAAAATACAACGTAAACCAGGCCTTAAAGAAGTACATAAACCGGGCCGCATTGATTTCGCACGGGCACAAAACACAGTGACTTTATAGAAATTTCGACCACTGTACATTAATAAAATTTCCGAATAATTGCAAGATTATCACGTCATCATTTTGCAAGACATGGATATGAGAAATCCGTTTGAAAATAGTTTAAAGAAAGGGTTTTTTCCTCAAAATTGCTTGTAACAGTATCAGTTTGAATTTAAAGAACGCATGTAACATAATTAGAAAGCAATTGTTCGGCAGCAGAATTTATTTCGGATTGAGCTGCGACACAGTTGTAAAGCGGTCGCGAAACACAGGTAAATTCTTCGATCCGGAGAACAATGCCGGTGCCGCGCTCGACTAAAAATCGGTTGAATCGAGGTAGCTGCCTCGACAACTCGTCTGTTTTGATTCTCCGGTGCCCTCGAAACGGAATCCCTAAAACAATACGCGAAAACGTCCGACACATGCCGGAGAGGATGTCGAGTAGTATATCGCGCCGGTTACAATCGATAATCGCAAACGGGCAGTGATTTTCAATTCCGCAGGGTTTGATTTTCCACTTTGAACTTTTGTTTCGGTCGGGCAACGCTCGCCGACCATCGCGAGCTTCCCGCGAGCGTACTTTCTGACTTTTCACAGTCCTCGTTGCATTGATTTCTTTTTCCGGGCGCCGTGCGGCGGCGTCTCGTTAACGAAGAGTCATTATTTCTCTCGATCAGTCCTAAGCTTTCCCCCACCCCTGCGTCACTGTTCCCGAAACTGTTCGCGAAGAAAGTTTCGAGGAATTTTGCTGGATGCTCGAACTTGTCTCGCGGCACACAGCTGGGCTTTTCTTCAGGGATGGTTGAACGATGGCGTTGGTTTAGATGAAACCACCGAGCGCGTCGTGGAAGTCTTGCAAGTAGGCGAGAAGCTGAGGCATCGTTGGACGATCCCTGGACAGGCCTAACCAACAGACTGCCATCAGGGCGAACAGCTCGTCCGGACATGGTCTTGGTTGAGCTAATCGATAGCCGTCCCGAAGACACGCCATCATCTCGAATGGGTCCACTTCAACGTACGGCTGCTGGCCCAGGGTCGCTAGCTCCCACAGGAACACTCCAAACGACCACTAAAACAGAAATCAAGATGGTCACGGTCGGAATTCTGTACTAATTGAAATACATTTATTGTTCGTATATATATAATTCGTGTTTTGAGAACGAGAGCAGGATTTCAAACAATGAAATCCAAATCCTCATATGGAATAATAAATCCATTAAATCGCATTATTGCTTGCTCTAACAGATTTTACAACAATATCGATTTTTTTAATGGCACGTTACAGGCATTCAAAACAAAATTGCGTGATACTATTTGTTAATCATACCTGTACTTGTTTAGTTTCGCGCGGTCCATTTTTATGTAAATTTTAATTAAGACTTAGGTTAAGACTTTTTTTTTGTTTTTTTTTTTGTTTTTTGTCATGTCTTCTCTCTGTTTTTATCAGTTATACTGTAAAAACTGTATACATTTGTATAAAAGGACCTCGGTCCGCATATAATAATAATAATAATAATAATAATAATTCGTAATTACATTCTACTTTGAAATTGTAGTTCAATCGTAAAAACGAATTACATTGCAATTTAACACGTTTCCCGCGGGGCCCAAATCATCGGTACACAGAACGTAAACACAGCGAAAAGCGAGAATTCATGTTGTATATCCTATGTATAAAATCCTATTTTTAATTAACTCGAACAAGAAGAGCGTCACCCATATTTAGGTGACGGGGCCCCCACGGAAGCATACCCGTCACCCAGATATGGGTGACGTGGCGATCAACGTGTTAATTGAATGAAGAGACTGAATATCGAATTACGAAATAATTGAATACAATATAATTCAATTGTCTTATAAATAGCACAATAGATATTTTCTACCTAGCTTGCAAGTAACTGGTAATGCATAAAAAGCGTTGTCCACTAATGAGACAACCTAATATTCGATCTATCCGCGCTGTTCCATTATTGTCGAAGCCTCAAGGCAGTAGGATACCGTAGTGCAACGAGAGAGATAATGCACCGAGTTATGGCGCGGCGAAGCTTATAAAATCGCAACACGGCGCGATACAGTTCGATAGGTCGATAGAAGCGCTTGTGGACCATGCTCAACTGGAATCCTCGTTTAGACTAGGGCTGTAACTTTTTCGAAGCTTCGAAGAATTCGAAGGAACGAAGGGAACTTCGAAGTTTCGAAGGTTCGAAGTTCCGAAGCTTCGAAGGATTCGAAGGAACGAAGGGAACTTCGAAGTTCCGAAGCTTCGAAGTTTCCAAGTTTCCAAGTTTCCAAGTTCCGAAGCTTCGAAGTTTCGAAGTTTCCAAGTTCCGAAGCTTCGAAGGATTCGAAAGAACGAAGGGAACTTCGAAGTTCCGAAGTTTCGAAGTTTCCAAGTTCCGAAGCTTCGAAGTTTCGAAGTTTCCAAGTTCCGAAGCTTCGAAGGATTCGAAAGACAGAAGGGAACTTCGTAGTTCCGAAGCTTCGAAGTTTCCAAGTTCCGAAGCTTCGAAGTTTCGAAGTCTCCCAAGTGCTCGAAATTTCAAAGTCTTCGAAACGTATGAAGTTGTAACTTATGAGTTCCATACCATGTCACGATTTTTGAGAAATAAAAAAAATAACTTTCAGTCACCGGTGACTGACACTGAATTTTTCGTTTTGATTTTTCGTAATTAAATTAAATTTAAAAGAGTGCATTCTATTAATAAATTTCGGGTTCATATCACGAATGTACTTAAAAAATAATACTTTGCAAACAAAATTTTAATGAGTTTTATTAAATTCGGTGAAATCGGATATCGCGGACTAAATGAAAAGAAAGGCAAGACAGGCTTGGCGCTTGACAAAACCCACGTATTCAGTACGACTGTAACTTTCCTTCGAAACTTCGGAACTTCGAAGTTTCTGAAATCGAAGCTTCGAAATCTTTGAACTTCGAAGTTCCTGAAATCGAAGCTTCGAAATCTTCGAACTTCGAAGTAAAGTTACAGCCCTAGCTTAGACCTGAATTTTATTGGAACTCGATCGGTCGTCGTCTTCGGCAGACACCGGGGGTGTCAACGTTTTATTGGCATTCGATACAAATTATGAGCGTACCACGTCCGTAGCCGTGCTGTATTGATTGTGTTGGAGTGTTTCCAAGGCCATCCAGCGAATGGGTCTATTCTCATTATCGCCGAGACAATGGTAATCCTGAGGAAAGAGATCTCGCGCCAGAGCAGTGTCAGCTAGCCGCACTCGGAGACTGCTTGGCTCGATCAGGCAATTTCGGGCGGCTACGTCCCTAAAACGTGAATCACGTATACATTTTCACACATTCACGGAAACATCGTGCGGATTTTTATGCAAAATACAAATCGACTGTCGAAATAGAAAGACGACTTTCGCCTCGAACATTTGTGTGTTTCCGTTAAAGCAAGTGTTCATGCTCTATCATTTTTAAAATTTTGTGAATATTTAATTGGTATAATACCCCATCCAATACTTAAATATTCAGAAATTGATTATACATTTTGAATACTTGTACAGCAACTTTTAATGAAGCCTCTCTCTCTCTCAAAGTCATTCGAGTGCCAAGGTTAAATATGTTTCTTCATCTTTTTCTATTATTTTTACTAAAGTTGTATGTGATCATATGTAAAATTGTTTTAGTGGCCCGTTTATTATAAAAACTTTATTCCGAGATCTAGAATAGTATTTGAATTTGGTCTGAGCGATCTAGGATGACGTATGATTTGATTAATTGATGATTAAAAAGTATTTAATCGTTAACCACAATTAACGACTAAACGAGGAGATTAATTGTTAATTGCGATTAACGATTGAAGTAGAAATTTCGTTGTCAATAGTTGATTAAATTTTTGCTCAACTCTGCTCAGGAGTACTATTTCTGTTTTTCGAAGTACTTATAGAGAGTTCGAATTCAATCAATCAAAGTTCGAACCTGTTTGCAAGGTACTTGATCCCATCCCTACGCATTAGCCTCATCTGGAGTGTATGATTTTTTTCCACCTATACAGTGGTCGAAATTTCTATAAATTCACTGTGTTTTGTGCCCGTGCGAAATCAATGCGGGCCGGTTTATGTACTTCTTTAAGGCCTGGTTTACGTTGTATTTTTGTCCAGAAGAATTTAAAAGTTGTTGCACACGTCTTGTTGTTACTGGGAGCTCCAATTCAGCTCGAAATTGTGCTGCATTTTTCTTTCCTTAGCTGCAGACCTCATTAATATTGAATGTTGTCTCTTTGACTATTTTTTATTACTACCTTTATGATGATTTTTTCCGTAATTTTCACGTAAATTGATATAATTATTAATCACAGTATATGACCGATTAGTTTTCTTAGCAATTGCGTGATTAGAGCAGGCCATATCTTTATAAGCATCGATTGATGCGTTTTCTTCACTTGTTAGTACTTTTCCTCTCGGCATTCTCATAAACGTGAATCAAATTATAACAAACAGGATTTCCGTGAGTTCTAAAACTAATACTTTTAGAATATTTGCAGTTTTCCGTAATTCTCTGCTCAGAATACAGAGAAACATTAAGTGACTTTATAGAAACTTCGCAATTGTGTTCTGCACCACACAGAAAAAAATTAAGAAAAACGTAAATAGTAAAGATAGCGGTGTACAGTACGCAGTCCCTCTATCCGAGTGTCTACAAGGCAGAAGACCAGATACGATAAATCAACAAAAATGGTGATATTTTTAAAATATCTATGAAAAACAAGATGACTTTATAGAAATTTCGACCACTGTATTAGGCATTCGGTACACTGTGGGGTGGGGGTTAACAGCGAAGCATAAAGTAACAAAGGCAATTACCTGTGCAAGAGTCCCCGGCCGTGCATGAACGCTCCCGCCCTGGCAACCTGAGTGCCAACGTGCACCAGGTCTCTGGTCACAGGATGATGATTCCCGTCGGTAAGGTATAACTTTAAATTCAGCTCGGCCGACGTGCTGGTGTACGCCAACAACGGGCAAGAACTATCCAGGCAGGCGGCTGCGAGCGACGCTATGTTTGCATGCATTAATCCAGCCAACTGGGAGCCCTCCACCACCAGCAAAGATGCTTGATAAGCGGACGCCACTTCTAAAATTTCAAAGTTTTCGCATTAGTTCGACGTGACACCGATTCCTCGTCGCGCCTCTCGCTTTGCAACTCAAAGCTCGGAACGCGAGTCTCGAAACTGCTCCGGGTTTCCGGACAGGTACGATACTCTACTGGTAATCTTTATTTCTGCTGGTCAGCGATCGATGTTCGTTTATTCCGTGTTTACACGAATTGGAAATCGCTCTTTAAGTCTTTGTCTTTGTAGACGAGGTTCGACTATGTCCTAATTAGCACGTTGACCTCCTCGTCGGTGGCAACAATTTGTCTTCCGCCTTCAACCCCTTGCCGTAACATTTTCTTTACAGTCGCAGTGAACAAGACGTCTTTATCCCGACAATGTCGCAGAAGAGAAAAGAATACTTATTTTAATGCTTAAATGTGCTCATAATTGAAGGGGTGGATGGATAAACGTATCAAATAACAAATTGTTTGTTTTCCGTAATAGAGTTATTAGCGAGGTATGTTGTCCTTTTTTGATGAATGAAGATAATAACACAAATCAATTACAAATATATATATATATATAATATATATATATAATAATACTAATAATATATATAATACTAATATATAATACTAATAATATATATAATAATACATATATATAATATATATATTTGTAATTGATTTGTGTTATTATCTTCATTCATCAAAAAAGGACAACATATATATATATATATATATATATATATATATATATATATATATATTGTTATGGTTAATCTCTAATACAAAAGAAGATAATAATTAACTTCATTCATCAAAAAAGCACGACATATTTTGTTAAAAACTCTTTTACAGAAAACAAACTTGACACCTTTATCCATCCACCCCTTCAATTATGAAAGTGGTCTAAGTGAAATTTAAAAAAGATGAGTTTATTAGTTATTTCTAGACTACGGATTCTATGCATTTATGACAAATGGGTAGGTGTAATACAAAACAGGAAGAAGATTAAAAGAGCTGAACAATACCGATATAAAATCATTAATGAGGAAAATTGATATATAAAAATTTTATTCTAAACTGAATTAATTCAATGTAATTTTAACGATATTGTCAAAAATGAACCTCCAAATAGTTCCAAAATTATGGGCACATTGATCACAAACGAGACTCTTTATTTCATTTAAATAGAAAGGCGTAAAATTTCGACCCCAGGATCGTCATTCAATTATTCAGTCTATAGCGAATTGAATTCAAAATGAAGAATTACTGTACTAGAGTCAATAAAAAGATTAACATATCTACGAGAAGTACTACGAAAAATATTGTAAAAAATGGATAAATGAAACGTAATCGATGTGATCAATTTGAAGTCTGGCTTGGCAGTCAACATGTTGATCTCGTATTTAATTTTGCGCTATGAATAGTTCTAGCACTGTCGTTTTTGCGAAGAGGACGCTGAAATCAGTGTTTGATTCGTAGGTCGGTAAGGTAGTCGACTTGAGTGAATTTCTGCAAAGATGTTCGGTTTTACAGATCATTCATGGTTTAGAACATCACCAGTTGGTACAAGATTCCCTACTTTATCGTGAACTGTTACTTCAGCGAAATTGTTGCTATTATTCGTCGTGTTTTTAATAATTTGCTGTAACGTGCACCGAAACGTTTGTAACTATGTGAGAAACATTCCAATTGAATGGTGCTGTTAACAGAAAGATTGTAATATTCTTTAATGAACGACTTAAAAATGCTGCAATGTGTAGAAACAACAGCTTTATTCTCGATAACAATTTCCAACCCTGCTGTTCGTTAACAAAGACAATATAATAAACTGACAAAAGACATACAAAGATATTAATCCTATGTCAATGTTTGATCACGATTACTCCACAATATTAAACATAGTCAACCTGGAAACACTGTCTGCTCGCAGAAGAGTATCCGACGAGAGCTTTATTATTAATTTAATTAATAACCATATAGATTGTGCCTCTCTCCTTATGCAAATCAATTTTTACGCACCTGAACGTGTTTTGAGATCTCGAGCAGGTTTTCAAACACTTAAATGCAAATCCGCATATGGATTAATAAATCCTATAAATCGAATTATTGCGCACTCCAACACTCTATATAACAGTATTGACTATTTTAATGGGTCGATACAAACTTTCAAAAAAAAAAAAATTACGCAGGATTAACGTATAATATCAGTGCCTTTATACCTATAGTTTCTGTTTCCTTTTTATGCATGTCCTTTCTTAGTAACTTATGTTAAGTCTTTGTTCTATTGTAAACATTTGTATAAATGGACCTCGGTCCGTTCAAAATAAATAAATAATAATAAATAAACATTTCGGTGACACTTGCGAATAGGTGAATGTCCTCTGACACAGCAGAGTAGATCCGACTGGCTGCCAAACCCATCTCCGCAGGAAGCAGACAAAAACGATCATGCAAACGCGAACGTTCCCTTATCAGAAATTCATACCTGTCACGGTTTTTATGATGACCTCCTGTTCCCGGCCAGCGAGCTCCATGGTTCCCTTGTAAACGCGGCCGAAGGTGCCCTCCTGCACAAGATTGCGACAGTACAACGCAGACCTGGAGACCGCCAGCGCCCTTGCCTTGTCGCAGGGATCGTTCGTCTGCAAATTAACAAGACAGCCGCGACGAGGACATTAAAACCTGGCCAAAGAGATTCCTAAACAATTCGCGGCGGTGTCCCAGCTCCCGATCGTCGCGTCCGGCCTGCATAATTCATCACAGTACGAAATCCCTATGCGACGTAGGAGTGTAAGAGGAGAGGCACTCATTAAAAAAGCATTTGTCGCCCTGTAACGGAACACGGACGAAGATCGCGGCGTCCCCGAAGGACGAGCTGGAGGAAGGAAGGACGGAAGGAAGGAAGGACAATCCCTTGGCTCTTCGTGTCGTCGTTATATCGTCGTGTTCCCATCGCAGCCGCCCGCGTTTTCCCTTTGTTCCTCGACAGTTTTCCGCTCTCGGGGTTCTTGCTCGCTGGAAAGCCGGCGAACGAGACACCGCGAGGGAGTGATAGAGAGACAGAGAGAGAGGGGGAGGGGTGGCCGGTTATTCATTAATTTCAATTTTCCGGAGTTTTGCCTCCGGCCCCACCCATTCCATTTGCACTCGCTTAGGCGAACGCTCGCGGCACAGAGGCGCGACGTGTGCACGCATGACCGCCGAGGGGCAAAAAAACCCCAGAAGACAGTCGAAAACCAGCCCGGGCAACGTATTAGCGCTGGCGCAAATTACTGGACGATGTATTGGATTTCGAAAGGGCACGGTGACAGTGGCGCGACCGAAGGGGATCAAGGGAGAAAGCCGGCTGGAAAGCCACGCTCGGCGTCATTTGCCGGAA
The DNA here is from genome assembly GCA_028455765.1 of Lasioglossum oenotherae. Classification (NCBI taxonomy): domain Eukaryota; kingdom Metazoa; phylum Arthropoda; class Insecta; order Hymenoptera; family Halictidae; genus Lasioglossum; species Lasioglossum oenotherae. The sequence goes on along the minus strand of CM052283.1, from coordinate 4,126,363 downwards.
CTCGGACCGCGAATCGACACGATACGATACGGCTGCTGAAACGAGAGGTTGTCCGCGCTAGCTAAGGACGCTGCGGACGGATTTACGGGCGGAATTCGTGTGACAAATACCGGGCCATTTTTCCGGATTTATTCGATTACGCTATAATGTCTCGGTATGCGGGAAACCGTGTACAGTTTCTTCGACTATTATCACTGGTTAGATTATTTTCTTGTGAAACTGCGATCGGCATATCGGTGACATTTTTCGGATCGAAACGATACCAAACACGGTGCAATTTCCATCGTAGTTGCCTGTTTAAAACACGATGCCAGTAGAATCTCGACTATCCGAACTAATGCAGGATAATTAACCCTTAGCACTCGAGTGGTGACTCAGAGTCACCATTAAAAATTGCTATACCGTTATTCAAAATTTGGTTTAAATTATTAAATATGTTGATATCTGTAATCAATTACTGAACATTTAGTTATTGTATGAGATATTATACTAATTTTATATCTATAAAATTTGAAAAATCATGGAGAATGGAAATAGTCTAGGTCGAAAGAAATGTTTAATTTTCGAGTTAAAATAGCTCTGAGTGTAAAGGGTTAAGGGATAACTAAATAAACCCCCTCATTTTTAGTTTCACTAAATATACATAAAATATACATATAAACCTTAACAATTTATTGTAATTTTCGAAAAATTTAAAATGAAACCTCAATATTATACCTGCTATAATTTAATATTATATTAAATTCAAATCTTAATTATGATAGTGAGGAAGCATTTTTTAGAATTTAAAAATATAGGAATATAATTTTTTATGAAAATTTTTATTAAAAATTAATTTATTAATAATTAAAGTAGATTTTTTAATAATTTAATTAAATTTATTTAAAAATTAATATTATTTGAGAGGGGTAATGTTTATTTTAAGTATAATTTATATAAAATTAATATTATTTATACAATTTAGGACATGATAATTCATCTAATTTTCTGATTGAAACGATACTAAACACGATACAATTTTCACTATATTCTCTGTCAGTAGAACCTCGATTATCCGAACTAATACAGGACAGATAGAATGATAGTCCACCTTATTTTCTGATTGAAAACGTTGATTTTGACATGAACGTGAATTTTATTTTGTGAAAATAGCGAAAAAGCATCGCGCTCGATTAATTACCAAAAGCCGCGACGACACCGCGATAATCAGCCAAACAGAGATTCAATTTCTCTGCGAATCCGCAAATGTGTACACGCGAACTCAACACGAGAACCCGTTGCAGCTTTTTATTCGCCGGCAAGCGGCTCCGTCGAATTCAAATAGTCTCATCACGATTTCATTAACAAACGGAAAATGACAGAAACAAAACAGATAAACTGCGGAAGGATTTCAACGCAATGAAAATGAGAAGAAAGGAGGACGAGAAAACGAAATCAACGAACGGACGAACCACGTCAATGAAAGGCGGGGATACAGAGAAAAGAGGAAAAACAGATTGAAAACAGACCTTGCTTTCGGTGACGAAGTGCCTCGTCGACACTCGCTTTGGCTTCAACAATTTAGCGAAGTTGTAACAATTCTCTCGTTTCTAACGAAAACAGTTAGCTCTGTGAATGGGATATTAGACGGACATAATTGAAAATTATTTGCATCGTTCATACATTTATATTACCTGAGGGAGTCGGAGTGGGGACGCGTAGTGGAGTAGGGAGCGCTGGCGCGCGGAGTGGGGATCGCTGAACGCGATGACGCACTGCCGAGTGTCGCGTCGCGCGGCGAGATATGACTGTTAATATTAAAATTCTTTTTCTCCTAGACGCACAGTTTTCTTTTTTAATTTGTGTTTTAATATTGCATTGTCATCCAGTTCTGAGCTATGTTTAAAGTTTCAAGTCTCTAGCTCATCGCGAAGTGATTTAAAATTCGATTACAAGATTTGACGCATACAACGACGACAACAACTCGGCAAGCTAATAAGCGTGGTAAAAAAGTTTTAAAAAAATTGCAAGTGGCACATCCACTCGGAATATTTTTATAATGTCCATAATTGTGAAACAAAATATATTTTACTGTTGAAACAACCAACTGCAGTGATAAATAATTTCTCCGATTTTCTGCACCAGTCTTCGCAGATTGACGGGAATCCGCAAAAATTGCAAGCTGTCTCACACTTATGAGTTGTATAATTGCAGCATGCGTCGCTATTAGTCGAATAGATAAAAATAAAGGGAAGCAATATAACGGATTCGTAATTGCCTGGGTCAATGAATGGGGAACGAAATTGAACCGTCCGTCGGCTGAACGTTTTTTGTTGTAATGAATGTAGACTGACGAATCGCTTTTATACAATCAAAATCGAGCTATTGATTTAACGGCGCCGCGAGCGAACTTTTTGCTAGATGCGCACGTAGCGGCAATTCGTTTTATTTAGCGGGATGGTATCGTCAAACATCGCCGTTTGTTTTTTTTTCGCGGCGGTGGATGCTTTAAAAGCTTTATATTCCCAGAAAACCGGGCTCGTCCGACCGAAGGCGAGCCGGATTGTTTTCCACTCCGATCAAGAAATTAATAATACGTTTGTGCGATGCGATTGGTCCAGTCGTATTCCGCGCACAATCGAACATACCGTCTCGGAGAGTGGACTTGATTCTGACGCCAAATCAATTTACTATCTTTTAATACACTAAAAGTAGTGAAATGCACAAGTTTTAATATATCCTACATACATACAGGGTGTTTCGTTTATCTGATAACGGAAATATCTTGTGACGCACTGAAGTTACGAAAAAGATTTGTTTAACAAAATTGTTCGGTATGAATGGTACAATCATATAGT
>CM052283.1:4110988-4123426 GCA_028455765.1 Lasioglossum oenotherae | reverse complement strand
ATGAGGAATATTTTGTTCGTGGTCGGATTTGCTTGAAACTTGGTCTTAATGCTCTTTGATATAATTAATCAAACACCTGTTTCGGCATTTTAAAAAAATTGATCCCCTAAGGGGGTGAAAAGGCGTTTTGAAATCTAAGATGGCGGTATGACATAAAATTAAAACTCTATAGGGGTGAATAGGGGGTTAAAAGGTTTTATGGAGAAACAATATCAATTTCCGAGGGCATTAAACGGTTTTCTGTGCGAGCGAAGTCGCGGGAAAAAGCTAGTTTATAATATTCGGCAGCACTCGAAAAGTGTGTAGAAGAAAAAACAGCACCACGAGGTTCTCCGAGATTTTTCACATGCTGCCGAATATTATCAATTACTCCAAGATAACGCAGAAATATGCATTTTGGGCTCTGGACAGACATAGATTGGACTTTTAGCTATATTTAACGATAACCAGCTCTAATATTGTATTGACATGTTTAGCGAAAAATAAAGAATGTTAGTTACAACTATTAATGTGTTCTTTTTTCTCGACCCTGCACCTGAATATTCGATAATAGAATTAGATTAACATGTTCAAGAACTTGGGATATACAAAAGATTCCATTTCCAAAAATTTTTCGGCTGCCTTACTTGTTGTTGAGTAGTACTACTGAATTTCGTGCCACTTCCTTGGATATCATATTCTCCTAATACAAAACTAGATTTTCGAAGTTTTCGATAAAATTTTGACCGTGTGGCTTTCGACTTGTACTTCTGAATTTCGTGCCACCTCCTTCGGCATCATGTTCTCCTCATACAAAACTCAATTTTCGAGATTTTCGACCGTCTGACCTGTCGTTGACTTGCATTACTGAATTTCATGCCACCTCCTTGGAAATCATGTGCTCCTAATATTTCCTCAATTTTCGAGATTTTCGAAAATTTTCGCCAATTTTCGACTGTCTGACTTGTCGTTGAGTTGCACTACTAAATTTCGTGACATCTCCTTGGATATCATATTCTCCTAATACAAAATTCAATTTTCGAGATTTTCGAAAATTTTCCTCGAAAATTAGGAAAATATTAGGAGAACATGATATCGTAGGAGGTGGCACGGAATTCAGTAGTACGACTCAACAAGTAAGGCGGCCGAAAATTCTTCGAGAATCAAATCACGTTTTGTGTATCCAAAGTTTTCGAAGATGTTAATCTAATTCTATTGTCGAATATTCATGTGTAGGTTTGAGAAAAAAGAACACATGAATTGTCAAACATAACATTACAATATACAATACAATATTAAAGCTGGTTATCGAATATTCATGTGCAGGGTTGAGTAAAAAGAACACATTAATTGTTGTAACTAACATTCAGGAGAATAGTCACCATTCTTTTCTAATGGTAGAAAAGGATCGTGACTATGTAATTGATAAATAAAATTTAGCCATTGAATTTTATTTTCAAATCGGGCACGAACTTGTGCAATCATCTGATAGCAACATCTAAAAAATCGAGGTGATCCTCATTTCTTTATAACAAAAATTTTTTGGCAGATCATAGGGAATGTTTTAAAAATCGTGTTCATAGTACATACTATTATGCCGTAGATATGACACGAGTAACAATAACAACGCAAAGAAAATATAAACATAAATAGGGTGAGCGATAAATATATATTACGACTATTAATGTATATTATGTATACATATATATATATATATATATATATATATATATTATTTACTTTATAAATACATGAAAATATTTGTATTTTTGTAAACACACATTTTTTAACCTGTCATCGAAGGGGTGAAAAAGCTGTAGAATTTTGGGAGAGAATATATTTCGTTAATTATTTTGAATGGCACTGGACAACATTTTCAAAAATCTAAAAGTTCGACGTTTTCAATCAGGAATCTAACTGACAACAACATTAATTGAAAACTACGATAATAAAGTTATCGAATTTTTTTTGGGAATAATAGTTGAAGTGTTTCCTGTTGAAACTTTTATGACGTTATACGATCACGCATAACGCTCTGTTTCGATGACGAATTTATTGTACTCGAACTAATTGTTGTTCGTTTTGAGCGATCCTGTTTCGCGAAATTCGTCGGTGAAGCGGGAATAAATCGCAAATGAAATTTTCCGCTCGACGAAATTAAAATATTCTACTGGTATATGTAGAAAATTTGTGTGGCAGACTTTGAGTGATCGTCTGCGAAATTTTATTAATAAGCGAGACCAGTGTCAAAGGGAATTAAGGGTTCCGAAATTCGTTTAATGACGGTGTTTAATTCGTTCGTACTATCGTCGACAATTGTGTAAATTGTGCAAAATGTTCTACAGTTTAGTAACATTATTGTGTTTAATTTTTTAGTATTGCCAATTTCTATCAATAATAAAACAAATTCGATTAATGCTTTCATTCGCTTCTTAACTTTTAATTACTCGCATATGATATTTACAGTCTCAAAACTAAGTGTTTCAAGAATGAACAAAGGTGTCGACTACACTAGCAAATATCTATTTTGCATTGAAAAGTAGTTATTTTGTTCAACAAACATTTATGTTGTAGTCATATAAAGTTCCATGTAAAAAATTATATAGGAAGTGGTGTGCAAGTAATTGAAGGTTAATTGTGTTTTGTTCCGAGCAATTATTCTTCTGTAATATCGTGCCGAGATTACATCCTTCTGTCTCGTAAAAACGTACGAGCAAAAGCATGAGCAGATTGGACGCAATTATATTTCAAAAATTATCGTGTCGCATAATTCTTCGCGAGAAATTTTTCATCGTATATTACACGAAAGTTAACAGTGCTTTTCGAGATTTTAACGCATTCGGGATTTCTCACGACGCTTCTGCCTTATCTCTTGCAATTTCTTTTTCACGATGATCACAAAACTTCTCCCGGAAGTTGTTGCGAAAGTATGATGGATGCTTTCAAAGTATTTCGCGAGTGATTTCAACTTGTCCGACCGAAAATGAAGTACATGTCGAGGGCAAATGTTGGAACTTGGAAAGACTTAAAAACTTTCGAGATTGTAAGATGTTTGTTCTCGTTTCACGGTTTATTTTCCAGCTTTGGTAATAATCTTTCCGGTGTTGAGGAAGCACTGCGAGTTCGACATAGAAATACGAAAACTTATTATTAGTCTATATTCTGTTCAATTGAGATTGAACATTGTAAGGGATCCGTCAATCATGAAGACAGTTATAGATAATAAAAAAGAAGGTGTATAGTTGTTTTAGAAAAATAATATTCATACTAGTTTCAAAAGTTCTCATTTTATGCAATTCATTGACTCGTACATTCACTTAAATAATTTCAATTGTCTGCAATTCTCGATATTTACATTTCGCAAGTTTGATAAGCTCCTCTATATTGAATTTGCTAGACAAATTTTGAAAATGTGGGGCTACTTTGATTATATTTAACAAGTATGTAGAATAAAGTAGTCATAATTTCTTTTTCCGTTCTGAATGTGGTGTTTCATTATTTAATAAGTCGAACATGGCCATGAGTATAACAAGATATTTACCAAATAGGGTAAGGTGACCAAATATGGTATACTCGCCTATTATGGCACTACCATACATATATGTATCTTGTAAAGACGAAGTCTCACTCTAGTGAGAAAAGCCTCAAACAATAGTTTACCACGTTTCCTTAACAGTGTGCAGTGTAATCGCACCATTCTATAGATTTTAGTATCGATCCTCCGCCAGTTGTGTCTCCACGTGTTGAATATTTTTGTGGTTAGATTTTCCATTGTATCTTTTTCGAGGAAGGATTTTGAAATGTTTGAACATATCTGTAGTTTCAGTTTATTTATATTAATGTTTGCCAACTGTTGGTTTGGGCTGAAATTCATTTTCTCTTTGTCAGTAGCTAGTATTATCAGTCCACGTGGAGTTCCCAATATGGCACTACCAAGAGTTCCCTAATATGGGTATAGCTATTGACATTCTTGGTGTGGGTGCCAAATATGGCACTAGGGACTCATATTAGGGACTCAAGGTGTACCATATTAAGAACCCCTTTCACTGGAACCTGCAAATGCCACACCGCAAAAAAGATATTTTTCCCAAGCTGTATTAATTTTTGAACAAACTTGACCCGAGAATCTTATAGGGAGGAAATGCATCTACAACTGGTAATTTTTTTGGACGAAAAAGAGCATTCTAAAATAATCAAAAACTGACATCAACGAAAAGTGGTTCATATTCGGGCACTTTACGCTATGTATAATAAAGTAGTGATTATTTCTGTAGTATTTATTCTGTTTTCTCCTGATTACGAAAAGATTGAATTGAGGAGAACTTATAAGACAAAATAGAATAAAAGAAAATAAACTAAAGTTTGTATAATAAATTTCATACTTGAGGTTATTCGACCGCGCTGGCGATTGCCCCTGATCTCCTCTCGATTCTTTCCCGCGGAATTCACGAGGTATGCAGATGTCTCGTTTGCAATCCCCTGGAGCATACTTATCCGGTTCCTGGTGGAGCAGGAGGGTGAGGAGGAGGGTTGTGTTCCGCAGTAGTCCGACGAGAGAGATCCGTTCGTTTTCGCTCGGACTGTTGTCACGAGACACCGGAAAAGGTTGCGGGATCCATCCGCGGTATCGCGTTTGATCGATTCCGTCGAAGGTCCTCGTAGCGTGTGAAATTACCGGTTAGCCGGCGGCGGGGAAAAATTTTCAAAGAGGGTCTTTCTCCCTTTGCCGGGGCGATATTGGAGGCGGCGAGAGCCTCAAAAGCAAGAAGAGAGGGGAAGGGAAAGTGCGCCGGAGGAACGAGGACGGAGATAGCGCGAGAAAGCTAAAATACTGCGCGCGGAGAATTCGTCGAGGAACGCCGCGCCGCTCGGGTCCCGATATTTCCCTGGATTTATTGGCCGTTTTGCACATGTAAATCCGCCCCGGCACACGATTTGGCAAAAAAGTTGAGCGAAAAACGGGCGGAATGCATCGCGCCAACGATTTCAAACATTCCGCGATTCCACCGCTCTTTTTTTTTTTTACTCCTGTTTCTTCTCTTTTTGTACATGTGTGTTGTACATGCGTGTGCGTGCTTTTTTTGTTGTTTCACCAGTTTCTGTATCTCCACGGTCGCGTCGGACCCCCGGCGACTGTATTTTACGGTGCGCTGCAGCTTTCGATTTGTTTTACTTCGCTTAGTTTATTTTCCACTCTTCGACGAGCCCGATGGAACAGGAAATGTCATTCGTCGAGGACGCAGCAACGGTTCCGTTCACGTGACCGCCGCGAATAGCCTGTTAATTGTTTGCCAAGTTGACAGTAATTAAATGATCGTTTCTACTAAACATGTACGAAAAGTATCGTCTTGGAGAGAACCGAAGAGACGCGAAGTTAATCATTTTGTTCGACGAAGCGGAAAGAAACGCGCGAACACGAGGGAGTGTAATTCATTCGGCAGGCTGCTCGCAAGCCAGAATTTTCTTATTCTCATTCGCGAACGGAGCATTCGGCCGCAAAGAGCGCGGTGTTCTTGTCGAACCCCGAAATCGTCCTTTGCTCGTCTATCTCGACGCTCGGCAAAGGGGATGAGGGTGCGAGGGTGTATGCTGTGTTTACTCGAGCGAACGGATGTAAAATCTGTAGCCTCGTCCCCGCAGGGAGACCTACAAGGGGCAGAGAAGAAGACGCAGAAGAAGAAGAAGAAGGAGAAACCAGGACGCCTCGTTTCCCCGTGCGTTATCAGGCCAGAGAGTTTCAAAAGAGCTAATATATCCCTCGAGAGACAATTGGCCGATGCCGAGGCTTTGAAAGGGACGCCGCCGTAAAGATTCCTTTCCATAAAAACACCCGGTGTATTAACGCCGCGGAATATTACGCCGCCGACTGCCGCCATTATTTAAACGACGCGAGCCTGATGGAACAGCTACTTCTATCTGGATTATAAACGTAAACTTCCGTCGTTGCAACGAGAATTACATCGTACCCTGTGCGCAGCACGAGTTTTACATGCTCTTATTACGAAATTGCTAAACAAACGCGATTGGCTTTACGTTTGTTGCTAGTTTTATGAATATGCAAGAAAAAAAGGTATACACATTTACAAGAGTAAAAATATCGATGACCATGAAAACTCCGGTAAAAGTGAGCCTGCGAAAAAACTAGAATCTGCAAAACATCCATCTTGTAATACCATTTACATTGGATTAAAAACGTTAGTTATGCTTAACACACAGGGTGAGTCACCTAACGTCAAATACTTCAAATGTCTGAAGGAAAAGTTGAATGGATCAGTGGGGCTCGCAAGATACCAAAAATATTTTCGTTTTCATGTGATTATTTTTAGAGATATCAAGGTCACCTTCATTTTTTAAAATTTTTAATGGAATGAGGTACTTTTTAATACATCAATCGATGCAGCTGGACATTCGTTATGAAAAAGTACTGAACTATGTATGTCGACAAGTTAGTAGTTCGGGAGATATTGCAATTTGAATAATTCTAAAACACCATTACTGTCGTACTAAGATGTTACACTAGTAAATAAACGCTAATATCTTACAAGGATGCATATTCAGATGCGAAAATCGGATTTTGATGAAACTTTGGGAGTTTATAGTTCTTTGAAAAATATTTGACACGTATTTTTTTTATCGGCAACCATCCACTTTGAAGGGGTGAAAACAGCCCTCAAAGTTGGGGGTCAAAACCATGCTTTTTGAGATATCTCGGAAACCAGAGGTCGAAAAAATTTGAATTTTCTTTTAAATTGTGTTTTTCAATGGGCAATGTAGTCGCGCAAGAAAATTTTAACAAAAGTTTTTTGTTTAAACGATATATTAAAAATTTGATTCCATTTTACCATTCAACTTTGTCCTTCGGACATTTGACGTATCTTTAAAAACAACATCCTGTATAAAGGAAATATTTAGGAGTCTACATTTAGGTGGACCAGCCTGTATATTTTCTCTTACAACTTGATTTGGAATTTGCAGGGTAAGAAAGGCTGTTTTAACATATTTTGGGGATTCGGTCGTTACATATTTTCTATTGTAAATGTTATTATAATTAAAAATGTGTGTTGATTAACAGCGAAGATGTATGCTAAGTGTAGAAATCGCCAGTAAAAGGAAGAGAAACGGCGATTGGTGGCTTCAAAAGATTTAATAAAATCCACTGAGGCACAATTGAGCCACTTAGAGGGAAATTGGAAAGGCGGCGGAACGGGGCAAAGATGAAACGGAAAGATGGCGATCTACTTTGCGTCGTTGCCTCGCTTTATCTCTTTTTCGAGTCTCAACACGATGGAATTCATTTGGTAGATATTGCTCGTAGCCTTGCCTTGCCGCCAAGGGAACATTGAAATCGTTAATACCAAAGGCAACTATCGTTTCGCTGAACGTGTAATTAATATGCACAACCGAGAGATTCTACACCGCAGTCGTCGTTAAGTAGATTTCTCGTACACTAGAGTTTTAATGCGAGTGACGCAAAGAGCGTCTCTTAATTACAGTTAGACTTAATAAGGGCTTTAATTGAATAACGCGACAGCTACGATATCTCGCAGGAATACTTCTGTTAATATAACTTATTCGTCGTCGGACCCTCGGGAACTTTGGCAAAGTATTAGTAATTTATTTAACTCCGGGCAAATAAATTTTCCGTTCGTTTTATCAATTTGTAACAAGTAGACTGCGCATTTTATGCATTTATTACAAAAATGGGTAGCTGCGATTTAAGACAGTGGACAGATTTAAACAATTTCAGAGCATCAATTTTTTAATTACAGCTTATGGACGTCATTAAAGAATAAAAGAAATGATTACTTGGTCCTTGTTTGTTGCTGTTGATGCAAACGATTTTTATTTTGCATAAAGTTTCTCGCAGTCTAGTAATTGCAATATTGGTTGAATTACTCTAAATGCTGATATACGTCTTACAATGATACACGTTGTGTCGATTATGGATTAATTAAATTTCACGAATTTTTTATGACCGCACGTACAAGATCTTAAAAATCCATTAAATTAACAAAACTCATCTACTCACTTCGAAGAGATTGTTTTCACTTCACGGAAAAACAGCGGGCAGGTTTTATTGGGGCAATGAAAATGATTTCGGTGGAAAGATATTAATAACGAAGTAAGAAGGACGAAACGGATCCTGTTTCGCGGATTTAAATTATATCTTTTGTGAGTAAATCGCGCGTAAAATCTCGTGCCGGAAGTCTCGGAGGAATTAATATATTCAAAGGAAATATGACAAGTCTGCGTAAAGACGAGGGAGGCCGGAGAGAGAGAGAGAGACAGAAGAGATGAGGAGACGGCCGAAGAAGGAAAAGTTCCTCCTCTCCTTGAAACTTTGTCTCAGATCTTCTTTTACCGGAATTTTGTTGGATGAGATCTTCCTGGCAGATATAGTTAATAATGTGTGCATCGTGAAATAGTTCATAGAAGCCCCGTGGCGAAGGGATAACCTTTCGCTGGAAAATGATAATAATTGTAACGCGGGTGGCATGATATTCGTAGAACTGTTAACGTTTCTGTGATGGACACATTGCGTCAAATACAATATTGTAATTAAAATGGTTATTATTTATTGGAAAATATTAAGGCGACGGAAACTGTAGTTACGTTTCCAGCCAGCACGCGATCTAGTTGAGATCAATTTGTTCCCGGTCACGGAAGACACGGTACGCAGAAGAGGAAGTCCCGGGGCGCAAGATCCATCATCCTACACGGTGATTACAAACGAGAGAGGTATTATACGTGTTAAAGTCATCTTCGATCCGCACATCCAGCGAAGAAGACAAGTGGTTCATGCAGAGGGAAGAATATCCGGCTTGGGAAAGACCGTGGAAGTGGTTCCTCTTCCTCCTATTCCGACATCCTCTCCCTGAAGAGCGAGCTCCCTCGAACAGGGGCGCGTACCCGCGCAATAAAATGTCGGCTGCCGTGCCAAGCGACCGACAGATCGCCGGGGCTTATTGAAAGGATATTTCATGTGGACGAGTTCTTCCTATCCAGCTTATCCGGCGAATACCCCGCGGGGTGTGGAAATCTTCCGGCTCTGCCTACTGTCTCACTACCACTCACCCCGGCGAAGAATCGAGTCTAGCTAGCCTTCGCTGGATCTTGCCAACTGATCCCGGACCGACGCGAACTCTTCCTAACGGATTCTGCTATGAATTGGACTGGATGGTACTGGGGAACATCTGGGGAGACCGCTGTGTCTCCGCTTTTCACTGAAAAACGAATACTGAAACTGGTCAAGCTCGAGACATCGAACTGATGTCTTTTAATCAGAATATACTAACAGGGTCATCAGGGTATTCAGTCAGAATTTCATTTGTTGTATTTAATCTTGTCATTTTATGAAGATTTACGTTGTGCTTAATCTTGCAATATTTTTGTTTAAATCTTTTGAAGATTTACGTCGTAGGGTAACTACACCAGTGCTTTTCGGGACGGTTTCGTTCCAAAAGTCTCCGGACTTTTTGAAAGGCAATCCAATAGAGATTTGTCCGCAAACTTCCGGTGCGGGTTTGGTACCAAAAGTTTCCGGACTAGGTTGCTAATAGTCCCAAATATTTCGATATTAACGAGCTAGTGATAATTTAGGATATAATTTATTGTGAGACGAGAGAGAAAGAGAGAGTTTTGAGTGTATATTTCGAGCGAAGATTAATAAATAGAAAACATTTTCGAAAGGGTAACTACACCAGTGAATAAAAGGGCACCAGTAAATGAACGCTTTTGTATATTTCAACAAATTTTAAGCCGCACGGCATACTAGCGATAATGACTCTTGGGCCAATGGAATATGTGACTCTTTTTCGTAGCTGTATTCCTATTGGTTCATATTGGTCGCGTGACCATTAGTTTCTAAGATGGCCTATTTTCACCAAGTGCGTTGAGTGTGTGCAACAGAGCTAAAACTAATAAGGTATGTATACACGACCTTTTCTTTTACACATGAGTTTTTATACTTTTCTTTTACACATGAGATAAAAGTTACTAACAATATACATGTACGAGGGTTTAAATATTGAATATAAATCACATAAATAACTATAAAATGAATATTTCGTTAAAAATTCGTTGTGTCTATTCACTGGTCCACGATATTACTCATAGCCCAGTAAAAAGAGTGTTCGTGAAGTGACAACAATGGTAGAACGTGAAAAAGGAAAGGTGCGGAAATGGCCAGAGATTCTAGATACGGTCTGGCACAAGAGACAGGATGTTTTAACAAAGATAACGGAGCCAAAGAAAATTAATTCTAGGGGATTTTTTGCGATTAAAAAAGTTAAATAAATAGGAGAATATTGTTTAGTAATTTTGTTTGTTCACTGGACCATCATTGTTCAATTACTAGAATGTAGTGTTCATTGACTGGTATTTTTTATATTTTTTATTTAACGTTTAATAAAGAAGAATAATAATAATTTCATTTTATTTGTGTTCATTTATTTTTGACAAATGAAGTATAGGGAGCCATTTGGCATATATGAGATTCCTTTAATTCACATATTTTTTTTAAAAATAAAATATCTTCCTGAACACAATTTCTTAAATGTTCATTCACTGGTGCAGTTACCCTACTTAATTTTGTGATTTTTTGATAATTTTCGATCATGACTTTCCAGTCTCTGTTTCTTTCCAAATGAATTCTTTAAATAACATAGTAGGATTTTTGAAATGGTGAAGCTACTTCTGTTGTATTTAATTTTCATGCATATATTACAACGACAAATGGAGAAGATTTAACAGATATTGATAGAAATCATTGCATTCAGTGTTAGATAATCATCCCCAAGTATCAAGGTAGCAGCTGTTTGGTTCCCACTATTCGTGCTAAACCGTGAGACGTGTGTACCCTACGAGAAACCGAGCTTATGCAGCTACACCCCTTCCTGATTCTGATTTATTCGCGAGCGATCCGCTGCGTCGATGAAATTATGGATTTAATAAGCGAGACACGCTCGATGGATGCATAATGGCGTCCGTTTCTCTACACAAAGACGCCAATTACTGCGGAATTGTTTCATATATTAAATTAAGAGACTCACTGAAGAGACTGGACCAATCCCGCTGTCTGATAATTAGACAGCGGATTTTATGCATTTATCACAAAAATGGGTAGGTGTAATTTAAAAAAGTAAAACCATCACTAAAATTTAAAAATACTGTTCCATTATTCTCAACATATATATTAAGAAAGAAAATAAACTTCCACTTCACGCCAGTTTGTTGTAAATCAAAGATTTTATTCTGCATAAAGATCCGCAGTCTACTGATAATGTTAATCAATTTCCATTGTGATTCTAGTATTATGAGTTTTCACGTGATTGAAGTGAACATTTCTTTAGGCGCACCGCGTACACAATTGCTGGCCAGTGCAAGAGTCTGATCCGTCACGCTCCAAGGTGAAACGGTATTTATACAGATTTTTTGCTGGTTGTATAAAACTACTTGCCGCGAAGAATAATTTTCTTGCGTGGAAATTGTACTCACTGTGATTCCTGAATACGAGCCTTGCTGTTGCGAATGTACAAGGCGCTCGCCACACTGCCGACGACTAATATTAAGGCGCACGCACAGGTCGCAGCGATGTAAAGTGCCCCGGCACCGTTTACCAGAGGTCCTGGTTCCAAACGGACTGAGTCGTTCCTCGGAGGCGTCTCCATTCCTCCATTCCCTGGACAAACAATCGTTCGAAAGATTAATTATGCAGAAATGTTTATCTGTCAAATATTCTGTAAAGAAATAACGTGTTGTGAGACTTTCTTGTGCGATTTAATTCGTCCATATATGTGGTTGGCCTCGTTTTAATCAGAAAGAATTCACCAGTCCGTTGGTAAAGCTTTCGTAACGAAACAACTAAAAGTACTTCACCATTGTATTGCATTAGTATTGCCTTACCGATATTCGACCTTGAATCGTGTTAGATTATAGCGCAACCGACCGCCCAAGGGGAATAAACAAGTAACACTGTCCGTAGTGACAAAAGTCACACTATGCGAGGGAAGACTACTATTTACCACGTTTTTATTAGCTCGCTTTCTTGTTTGTTTGTCTGTCTGTCTGCCTGTTCGGTGGCAAATTTTGCAATTGATTTTAAACTAATTTCCCGATGAGCTAGAGGCTTGAAATTTTAAACATAGCTCAGAACTGGATGACAATGCATTATTCAAAAAAAAATTTTTTAAAAAGTCTATCCGTTTCGGAGAAATAACAATTAAATATTTACCTGTTCACCTCCCCGCGAAACCTACGTCATCGCCAACCGCGCGACAGCGCTCCCTACTCCACGACGCGTTCCCACTCTGACTCATCCCCACTCCACTGATCCGCTTCGCACCGAAGGAGCTCAGTGTGCGTTTGAGCTCCGTGCGGTGTTTACAATGTTACTACGTATTATAATACTATAATTTTAATTAATAGTAATATTTTTCTCGGCGCTACGTTTCGATCAAA
>CM052283.1:4085633-4110888 GCA_028455765.1 Lasioglossum oenotherae | reverse complement strand
GGGGGCTAGGAAAAATTATTTGTCCCGAACTGTGAGTTCGTCGCCTCAAGATGGCGTGCAATGCCATTTCCGTTAAGAAACGCGAACGATTTCGCGGTGGAGAAGCGGCAATTACCTCTCACACGATAATTACGCCGGCTAACCGGGAGAATAATCGTGGAACAAGTAAACTTGCGGCAACAATTCAATTGGCCAGGGCCGGGCAGCGGACGGACGAAGAAACAACAGAAACGGTGCGGCGCGGCGTATCGCGCGGAACCGAGGGTTCCGGCGGACGAAAATTACACGACGGGACGGACGGAATGAAAACTAAAGTTACTTAAAAAGTTTGGTTCTAACGGCGCGGCACGCGGCAGTCTCGGTCCGCTTCGACGAGCATTGTGCCGCGTAAGAGCCGGACATTTTAAAGACGTCGCCCGTCCCACCCCCGTAAATAAAAGAGCAAAGGTCCCTCGAAGTAGTCGGGACCTGAGCGGCTTCGAAGGCAGCTGGAACCCGCACAATTTATTTAACTTTTTCCAGATCCTCGGCTTGTTCCCAGCGAGCACATCTCATCACGCTCCGGCAAATTCCTCCTCGTCCGAGTGCTCCGCGAATGTTCCTGTCGGTTATCGTGTAAAGTTCATCTGTCTGCCTCGCGTTATTTATTCTGACGATAACGCCGCGCCGCCCGACTCTGATTTTCGTTCCTTGCCTCGCTACCACGAACAAAGACAGACAGACGCGCCCGGCCACCAATTTGCGTTAAACCACCGGATTTCGACAAAATAAACACTCGTCCGAGGAAAATAGTTGAACGAGATATTTATTAACTGCCGGTTCCTTAATTGATGTGTTTGCGCTGACCGAGGTTCCGCGGGTCTTCCGCTCGATTAGATTAACGAAGCGAACCCCTCATTTCGCATACCTAAATGGCCTAATAAAATTTAGAAGATTGTCTAGATAAAAATATATTATCAATCTTTTTCGTTCCGAATTGAGCATTTTATGATATACATTTTGCTGAGAATTTGTTTAATATAGTATAGTAATTTGGAACGTCACCAAATGGTACATACGTCGTTCAGTGGACAGAAGAAACACAAGTACATGTGTTTTATGTATTTAATACGTAAAGGGTAGCATTTTAGACGGGCAGGCAGCTGAAAGTGAATTATGAGAAACTTGAGGAAATGAAACAGTCAAGTGTGCTCGAGACCCACGAATATACAGGGTGAGTCACCTAACGTTGCCACCTCAAATATCTTTGTTGTTTTTAAAGATACGTTATATGTCTACAGGACAAAGTTGAATGGCAAAATGGGGCTCATACGATACCAGAAAAGTGTTTGTTTTTATGTAATTTTGTTTAGAGATATGAAGGTCACCTTCATTTTCTTAAATGTAATGCCCTATTTTTTATACCATAGACCGATAGAGTATCAAATTGTGAGTATAAAAGTGTTGACCTTCATATGTCCTAACCCTAATAGTTAATATCCACAGAAGAAAGAAAATTGTTTAGATAATATCTCGTAAACTATATCAGATTTAGGACATGTACATTTAGGTCAATACATTTTTACTCAGAATTCGACAGTTTCATGATACAGAAAGTGTTTCCATTAAAAAAATCAATGTCACAATATGCCCCCATCTATGTATACCGTGTAAGTTTTGTATACAGGGTGGGGTAATAACAATGTCCACCTTGAATATTTGTTTTATGTTGAATTACGTCCAATATTTGTTGTCCACCACGCTATTTATAATATAATATACGTAGAAGAAGTTTACTGAAATACCTTGTTCGGTCATAATTAGTTTGACACATTAAATGACTATTTGTTATCTGTGATATATTATTATTCGCAGTATTGAATCGCAATTCATATGCATTATACATAATTTAATAATGCATTACATGATAATTAATAACATTGAATTATAATTACACATGATTTTACAGTCACTTTGCAAATCGTGTTCATACCTGTACTTGAACCATATCTTTCATATTTATTTAACCAGAAACTATTGGGTTGGCAAGAAAGTAATTTCGGTATTTTAAGGTGAAATAGAAAACGAAATAGAAATAGAAAATATTTTTGGCATAATTTAAATGGTATCGAAGGAGGAATATCATAGAAGAACAATTTTCTTGCCTAGTTATTTTTTCATAGTTTTTTCAAGGTCATCGTTATTTTTTATCGGGACAGCTTATTTGTTTTTATTCCATCTTGTTAATGACTTATAAGCGCTTATAAAACTTCTGGTCTTAATCGGTAAAAAAACTGATCCAACTGCGATTTCAGTTCATCTTCATTTCACCTTAAAATACCGCAATTACTTTCTGGCGCGATAACAGATTCAAATTCTCCATTTTCCAACGAAACCGACTTCGGAGCTGGGATTTGTTTAAATGTGTTTTTTACGCGTCTCCGATGCACCGCAGTGCCATCAGCAATGAATATTCGTTAGAACCGAGCGCCGGTAGACAGTTAATCACGTGAAATTAAAAATATCGTCCTTCTCACGGGAGCTTTCCGTAGTTTCGCCGCGTGTTTCACGTTTGGATAAAATTTGCTTGAGAATAGGACAGAGAGGTAGACAGAGAGGTAGAGAGAAAGAGAGAGAGAGCGAGAGAGAGAGCGAGAGCGAGAGAAAGAACCAGGTAGCCGTTGAATGCGGCTCGAGAGGAGGGTCATTCCATTAATCCCTCAGGGACTTAATTCTGGGCCTCCGTAAATCTCGGTTAAGGTTTGTTTGATAGTGTCGGATAGCATCGCCGCGCGGCGGCCCGGGATTTAACTGAGATATACCACCGGACCCGTGGCTTCTCGACTTTGTGCTTGTTCTTAAACCCGCAAGTTACTTGTCGGTGCGTCGACGAAAGCGAAGTTTAATCGATCCTTTGCCGAGCTCGAGGCAACCGGGCCAAATTGATTCCTTTGTCCCGCTTACCCCCACAGCCACGTTTTGTAATTAAAAATCAAGCACCTCCGGGTTTCTTTGCACGCGCTAAACCGTTCATTACAGGGGGATCGTCCCTGCCGCGCGTTTAACGCAGCATCTATTCCGTGTTAGGTCATCGAACAGAAATAAAGTGAAATTTCTACTGTTCGAATTCTTCTCTGTTACCTCGCCAGTGATTTCCGACAGTTTTCCTTCTTTAATTAAATTTCTACGTTGCTCCAACGTTCCTTCAGCGTCTTGGCAATTAGCAACGAGCGAGAATATTGGCCACCTAACGGTCGATTTATGCTATCCGCACGGACACGGAATGCATCCGACCAGACAAATATTCTTCAATGCATTTGAATAGAAGTGTCGGTATGTGTCTGTGCGGGTTTCGCTACGGTAGCCATAAACACTTCTATTCAAATGCATTGAAGAATATTGGTCTGGTCGGATATGTTTCGTGTCTGTGCGGATAGTATAAATTGGCCTTAAATCGTACTCCCCACGATCATACTGCTACCGGTTCGCGTAGGTTACACACGAGGAGGATCACATTTTTCAATGCTTCCGGAATTATTTTTATCCAATTTTTAATTTATTATTATTTATTTATTTTGAACGAACCGAGGTCCATTTATATAAATGTTTACAATAGAACAAAGACTTAACATAAGTTACTCAGAAAGGACATGCATAAAAAGAAAACAGAAACTATAAGTATAAAGGCACTGATATTATACGTTAATCCTGCGTAATATTTTTTTGAAAGTTTGTATCGACCCATTAAAATAGTCAATACTGTTATATAGAGTGTTGGAGTGCGCAATAATTCGATTTATAGGATTTATTAATCCATATGCGGATTTGCATTCAAGAGTTTGAAAACCTGCTCGAGATCTCAAAACACGTTCAGGTGCGTAAAAATAGATTTGCATAAGGAGAGAGGTACAATCTATATGGTTGTTAATTAAATTAAAAATAAAGCTCTGGTCGGATACTCTTCTGCGAGCAGACAGTGTCTCCAGGTTGACTATGTTTAATATTGTGGAGTAATCGTGATCAAAGATTGACATAGGATTATTAATCTTATAAGAAGAAAACCTAAGAAATTTATGCTGCACTCTCTCTCTCTAGCATGATTTCGTAATTTAAGCTATTCGGAGACCATATAACTGGAGCAAATTCCAACTTTTAACCGACGAGGTGAAATTTTTGCTGAACTTCATCGTGTTTTTTCTCGTTTCAAGGTCGCCTGAAGGTCAGAGTAATTTATCGATTGTCTCATATAAAATGGGAGGAGGCCGATGTAGTGGCGCTAATACCGTCCAGCCAGGGTCTCCTATTCCCAGGGATTTGTGCCGGTGGCCGTAGCGTCGTGAAACGTTTTTAGCGTGCCGTGACGCACACAGGCCGTCGGATGAGCACTCGAGGATCCGACGCGAGATTCGATTATTTTCGAGTGGTCTCCAGGCGATTTCGGATTTCTGCGAGACCCCTTAAGGACCAGAGGACCCGGGGCTCTCGGCGATGTAGGGGACGGAAACCCGGCAACGGGTCAAGAAGAAAGCAAATCCCGCCGAAAAAAGGAACTCTGTACACGGCGCAAGTACTCCTTGTCGGCGAACCTCCCCTCTGAGGCGATTACTTATTTTTCTCCCATCCAGAACTCGATATTTCTCTCTCTCTCTCTTCTCTGTTCCCCTTATCACCCCTCTACGGACCGCTCTTCTCATCTTCTTTTATACGCGGTCGATCCTCTTGATCTTGGACGCCGAGATCTTCCCTCTCTTCTCTTTCATTAAATACACCTACTCCCGACGAGATTCAATTTTATTCGGAGGATTGCTTTTCGTTGTAACGGCGACTACGCCAGTAACCGGATCCGGATCAGTGTCTGTCAAGTCTCCGCTTCTTACTGTTTCTCATTTCCTTCGCCCTCCCCCTCGTCCTCCCACCGTTTTCTTTCCACGAACCTACTTCCCTTTGTACGCGTATAATTTTCTTATTTCCGTCTTTCTCATTTAGTTCGCCGCGAGTCCGACATAGCTGCGCTACTGAGAGAGAGAGACTAATTGTTAGAATCTTTGCGCACGTCGCGTCGTTTTTATTGCTGACTTTGTATTTAAACATTTCGAACCGAGCAGGAACATTTATTTCGACCAGTATGAGATTTATTTTGTCGTGTGCTTGAAATATTCATGTTTGCGAGATAGTACATGTAAATTTTATTACAAGTATGTTTTATTCGGTACAAATATTAGAACCTTGAATAAGTTCTCACTGTTTCTTCAAAGATGGTAATAGCAGTACCCCGTTCGTGGAATTTCGAATGGTAACACACATGCAAGGCAGTAGTGTATCTAACCTTAAATTTCAGTGTATGGTAGTTCACTTTAGTGTAAACAAAGTAATTTTCTCTTAGTTCTGAAAATGTCTACTTTTGTGCCGAATAAAGTGTATTCGCGGGGAATTTTATTGCACTACTTTATTCAAAAGAAATCTGCAGCTGAAGCACATAGAATTCTTGTTGAGACTTATGGTGACAATGCTTTGTCGGATACGACATGCAGAGACTGGTTTCGACGCATCAAAAATAATGAATTTGAACTTGAGGATAAAGAACGTTCTGGCGCACCGAAAAAATTTGAAGACGAAAAGTTGGAGGAATTACTCGAATATACTATACTATATATATATATATTATACTTTGAATGAAATGTTTTTGTTCCTTATAATTTAAATAAAGCTTTTATTTTGTTAAAAAAGCAGCGGGAACTTATTCAAGGTCCTAATATATATAAAATAATTTATTTAAATTTTTGGATTTTATATTAGTATATGATAAATTTAATGAAAAGAGTTTGGATAAAATTTTAGGCTCTAAGTTAAAAGAAATATTTTTATTAAAAAAAAATGACTTTATAAATAAACTAAATGTTTACTATGATATTGGTTTCTTTGAAGTTAAAACAGAATTCCCCTGTTATTGTCAGACTGCCGATCTTGATGCGTTTATAGTAAAATTAAGTAGATGAAATTCAAAATTGTTGGAAAATTTAAAAAATTGAAAACATCAACATATGATTTCGCCTCTATTAAAATCGTTAAGGGGAGAAATAACGTTCAATTTATTTTCTATGTCTTGCAATCGATGCAGACAATTTTTATTGTGCGTAAAGTTCCGCAGACTAGTTATTATTTGTCCTACTACATAGGCGCCCGTGAACAGTAAAGTAGTTTTGTTCATTGCAGCAGCGAAACAAAATGGAACGGGCAGTGCTGAAAGGAAACGGAAACTTTCTAGTCGATAGAACGTGTCCGTGCTACATGCAAATTCCTTCCGCACATCCAATTTTGCGAGAAGCGGTAGAACCGCTTATCGGATTCGACGCAAGCTTCGAGCACGTTCGTTCGAATCTACAGTTCACTAATTTTCGCAAAGTTTACGCGCTGCCTCGAAGTTGCGTATTTTTTCGAGAGTGTCAAAGGCGAGTGCCGCGCTGGCAACTGCTTCGTAAGTAGTTCACCGAATTCCCCAGAACTTTAGACATCGTGTGAAGGACCTCAGACAAAGAACATGAATCGTTAGGGTTCATCGAGACTCTCGCACAGAAAGAGAGAGGGAGTACTTACAAGGAGAACCCCCGCTCTGTCCCTCACGGATTTTGTTCAGACTTTACAGAGTTATAGATCTCGTTCCCCTGATTACGGAAATACGTCATTATAGGGGCAGACACTCAATAGTATTCGAGATATTTGCAATTAAAGTTTCATAACCGTAAAATGTCAGTTTGGTCCAGATTTGTACCAAGCAATGGTGTGGCGTAACAGCAGCGAGCTGAACTGACGCAGGTTCGAATCCCTTCGTGGTAAATTATTTTTTATTGTTTTTTTTAATGGAAAATTAATTTTCAATGTTAAATAAATTTTAAATAATATTTTTGTATTCGCTAAAGGACTAATTGAAAATGATACTTATTATTTTATAGAAGAAACACTAGATCTATTACTACATATACAAAAGATAATAATTAAAAAACAATAATAATATGAAAATAATACATAAAAAACAACAAATATAAATATAAATACACATACAAAATACAAAATGGAATAAATATGAAAAATACAAAACACAAAATGCTACGACTATAGTCGTATATATTTTACGGTTATGAAACTTTAATTGCAAATATCTCGAAAACTATTGAGTGTCTGCCCCTATAATGGGGTATTTTCGTAATCAGGGGAACACGAGATCTATAACTCTGTAAAGTCTGAACAAAATCCGTGAGGGACAGAGCGGGGGTTCTCCTTGTTAGATCTATCTTCTCGTAGCAACTTCATTTGACGCTAGCGCGGCAAGTTCGGCACTCCTTTCAGGAATCCGACGATGCCTTCTGCTCCAGACGGAATGAGAAAGAATTACAAAGATGAAATCCCGTGGAGAGCCGACGTGAACGATAGCCGCTCGATGATGGCAAACAGACTCGGCAGGTGCAGTCATTCCATCCTCGAACTTGCTTCTTAAAATGGAAACGAAATACCGAGACTTCGTCGAAGTTATGATCGGAAATCGCGGTTGGATTTGCTTCGAGATTAATTGACGGACAGTCTGGAGAAATGTCTTTGACGATTATTCTTCTTTCAACATTCGAAAACGTGGAGACTAACAATTTCTTTCGTGATTTGTAGCTTTATCTTCCCAGGGTTCATTTTCTCGAAAGAAATGTTTCCAATCTTGCTTGGACGAACGCCGATAGACTGCAGATTTTTAACCGACTTCGAAAAAGGAGGAGGTTACTCAATTCGATCTGTATGTGCCTTTTTTTCTATGTATGTTCACCGATTTCGCCGAGATGGATGGACCAATCGGAACGAAACCTTTTGCATCTTGTAGAGTATGTTCCCGGGATGGTCCCGTGCAAAAAAAATTTTACATTTCTTTATTAGTTACGATTTTATTTGCGAAAATGTAGGGTGGTGATAGCGTCGTGAACTCCGCTGAATGTTAGACATTAGGAATCGTTATCGATTGCGGCTTTCAGATATTTATAAATTACGATTTGGAATGTGACGGCTGACAGAGATAAAAAGAAGTGTGAAATAAAAAAAAAACTTTTAAAAAAAGAATTAAACCGACTTCGAAAAAAACGCACTAAAAAGTATAAAATAATTTCCATTTAATATATGTGAATACACACGAACTTAAATACAATACAATCTTTTCGGAGGCGGTGCACAAATATATTATTTAAATATAAATATATTAGTATTTAGAACAATTTAAGGATTTTCGTAATTTCCAGTGTCGAAAATCCTTAAATTGTTCTAAATACTAATATATTTATATTTAAATAATATATTTGCGCCGCCTCCGAAACGATTGTATTGTATTCAAGTTCGTGTGTATTCACATATATTAAATAGAAATTATTTTATACTTTTTAATGCGTTTTTTCGAAGTCGGTTTAATTTTTTTTTATGCATTTATAACAAAAATGTATACATAGATCAAATGCAAAACGGTGAAGACATTTGAAACCGATTAAAATGATTACGAAAAAGGAAATGAATATCTACATAGCGTGAATACATGGAAGTGAATACAGAAAATCTTTAGAAAACGATGATTAATAAAAATTTCGATTCGGGTAGGAAAATGTTGGACGCCTGTTTCGTTATTATCAGGATCGTCGGACGATATACGGATTATTTGAATTTTTAGATGTTCAAATATCAGGAAATCTGCGTCTCACTTTGAGCCGCGGCTTTCAACAGCAGGGCAAACATCCTTGACGTGCTCGCAAATGCAATATTCGGTTTAAGCATCTCCAAAATAGAAAATATCTTTACGGTTGGACGCGAGAGAGGGAAACGAAGTTATCTTTCCGTACTCCGAATAAACAGAGACTCGCAGATACCGCCGAAATCTTGTAGCTTCCCTCTTCAATCTTGCGAAAGGAACGTTCCGTAGCGCGAAAGGATACGATATGACGTTCAGACGTGATTCTCATAGCGGCTGCCGAGGAAACATCCCGCTCCACGGCAGGAAATCG
The DNA here is from genome assembly GCA_028455765.1 of Lasioglossum oenotherae. NCBI lineage: Eukaryota > Metazoa > Arthropoda > Insecta > Hymenoptera > Halictidae > Lasioglossum > Lasioglossum oenotherae. Next base: position 4,101,889 of record CM052283.1, on the reverse strand, counting down.
ACAAGAACATCGAGTATCTTGGAAATAGTGGTAACAACATTTCGCCAGACAGCTGGATGGAGTTAGACTTCGTTCTCTCGGCCGGAACTATCCGTGTTTACAGCCACCGATAAGAAGCGCACGAGATGGAACGGGTCAGCGACAGAATCAAGAAATGGAATATACTCTCTGATAATAATTTTTCCATGCTATTTCGTTTTGGGCATCAAATTCACATTCGACTTAGGAATTATTGCAATATTAACCCTTTGCAGTCGGAGCTATTAGGTCGTTCGGAAAACCATTTCGTTTTCTCGAGGGAAAATGATTATTAGCAAAAAATTGAGTTATATCTATATATATATATATAAAAATGCAGTCCTGACTCATTCATTCACTCACTCACCGATCAACGCCCATGCTAAACCCTTGGACCTAGACAGCTGAAATTTTGCACAGAGCTTTCCTTTATGATCCGATACATACAAGGAATAAGAAAGGATATTTCGAAATTCAACCCCAAAGGGGGTGAAAAGGGGTTGCAACGTTTGTATGAGGAATATTTATTCGTGGTCGGACTTACTTCATACTTGGTCTTAATGCCTCTTTGATATAATTAATCAAACATCTATTTCGGCGTTTCAAAAAATTCAACCCCTAAGGGGGTGAAAAGGGGTTGCAACTTTTAAATAAGAAATATTTTGTTCGTGGTCGGATTTACTTCATACTTGGTCTTAATGCTCTTTGATATAATTAATCAAACATCTATTTCGGCGTCTCAAAAAATTCAACCCCCGAGGGGGTGAAAAGGGGTTGCAACGTTTGTATGAGGAATATTTTGTTCGTGGTCGGATTTGCTTGAAACTTGAGCTTAATGCTCTTTGATATAATTAATCAAACACCTGTTTCGGCATTTTAAAAAATTGATCCCCTAAGGGGGTGAAAAGGGGTTTTGAAATCTAAGATGGCGACAATGACATAAAATTAAAACTCAATAGGGGTGAATGGGGGGTTAAAAGGTTTTATGGAGAAACAATATCAATTTCCGAGGGCATTAAACGGTTTTCTGTGCGAGCGAAGTCGCGGGAAAAAGCTAGTAATATAATAAAAAGCGAAAAAAAATGGTAATCCTTTCTCTCGTGCACTGTATTTTTACCCTTGCGGCAATCAAAAAGCAATAGGTGATGGAAATGCGTACTTTGATTTCGCATATTTGATGCGATGACAAAAAATGCTTGGAAGCTTACAAAGCATTACGAGGCAGGAAATGACGTCCGAAATGTCATCTGTCAAGATATACTAGGATTTTGCGATTTAAAATAAGGTTAAGTAATAATAAATGGGAGCAATGCCATCTCCAACTACCCAATACAATAGATTCTTGAACAACACTGAGAAAAAAATCCTGTCGAAACAAAAAAAATATATGTTAATACGATAAGATGTACTATTGAATAGTGCCAATATCATATGAACTTATGTTAATATTTAATACTATTGAATTTCAATAGCAAAACTCATTTCCGCCAATCATATAAGCCAATAGCTTGACCATCAATGTTTTCAAAAAAATAAGATATGGCCTCGAACCAATTCCAGTATAAATCAATACATTTCCCAAATTTTTTTAACAACATATCTGATTGAAGGGAAAAAAGAAATATTACGAATAATAATATACGGTATTGAATCAAATAATATTTTCAATCATTTCATGATAGACAATTCAAATACATCACGATTTGCTTCTAAATTGAAATACTATGGAAAAGAATACATTGATATTCATCGAAGTAAAAAAATTACAATAACACGCGTGTCATTGAAGTAACTACTTTTTTTTCTCAGTGAAGGAAATTGATACACCGTCATTTTCCATGAGTGTATTTTTTTATGGTTTCGAATATTCTACAGTTATTTTAATCTTCTTATCAACGTTTCTAGTACATCGGAATGAAATAGTACAGTGCGGATGGATAAACGTTTGTCCTTGCAGTGCAGCAAGACATGAAATAACAGATCGCTCGAGTTTGTACAGCGGAAAAAATGTAAAAAATGTGGAAGGAGCAGAAATAAAAGCGTAGTTGTTCCCTTCTGTCTCGAGTGAAATATGTAGACCGAGGATCTTTGTGCAAAATAAAAATGTCGTACGTCAGTTGTAAAAGATAGGATGTAAAACATATTTTTCTTCTATTAACGTTACAGCTGGCGACCGTAAAACTGATTATTAACACTTTGCAGTCGAGTGGAGACCCGAAGGCGCCATTAATAGATTTTGTACCATTACTCAAAATATTTGCAGCTTCATTAAATTTATATTCAATGTATTACTAAACGTATTTAATATTTCAATAAACTTCTAAAAGCATTGTACGAGGATTAAGAAAGAATTAAGAAAATCATATGAAATAGAAATATTTCAGGTCGGAAGAAAGATTCGGATTTCGAATAGCTCCGAGTGCAAAGGGTTAGAAATAAAGCGAGTCTTGTCATCCTGATAAGTAGCGGATTTTTATGCAAAATAAAAATGTTCTGCATTGATTGGAAGAACTAGAAACTGAATGAAATGTTATTTCTTCCCTTAATGATGTTAATCGAGGAGAAATCATATATTGACATTTCCAATTTTTAAAATTTTCTTACAATTTTTTGAAGTTCATCTACTCAATTTTCCTATAAATGCATAAAAATCCGCAGTCTACTGATAAGTTAATTAATAAAATTACCTAAAATTAGTTAAAATTAATAGCAAGATGTATAAATGATAAAAATAAAGTCCATAAGACAAGATGAGATTTGTGCAATTCTGAAGACGAGGAGTCGAGGCGAATGAAAATGTCTGTGGTTACCTTTGAAGCAGATTTTGTTTCTCTTGAAAACCAGGATCGTGTCGTTGTATCTGGTTCCAGGTGGGGCTGTGACGTTCAACCTCAGTGCTAAAGGAATTTCGGCGCTCACGTGGCCCGAACATAGTAGCCGGATCCTGAAGACTTGCAGCGTGACAGGCACCTCTCCTTTCGCTGACACGTTCACTCTGGGCGGAAGCAGAGCCATCATTCCGGAAACGCTACCCGGGACACCTACTACGTCATAATCCAACTCCATCGAGTACGCTAGCTGCAAACAACCGACAAAGGAAAAATCAATCTTTGCAGCCCTGTCAAATCTCTTCCGACCGTTTACATCCGAGCCTCAACCATTCAATTTCCACACATAAATCAGCACTTTATTTTTCTAACTTTCTACTTGACATGTTCTCTACATCTAGTTTTCAAATTTTCTATATTTTTATCTCTATTATATCTCCTTTAATATTGACGATATTTATTTCTCAATTTTTGTTGTCTTTCTGAATATCTTCGATACCTATTTTCTAATATTTTTTGTCTTTTTGAATATCTCCTATATTTATTTTTCTATTCTACTCCATATTATCTTATTGAATATTCTTTATATGAATTTCTCTAATTTCCTGTGTTTATTTTCGGAAATATGAAATCAGCGTGAATTAACAAATTAAAATTGAGAGGGGCGAGGTTTATCGTTGTTGATTACACGTTACACGGTAAAGCTTTTTAGCAGCGCAGACCGTAATGAATTAATTGTGCGCGGGATTTAATATTTTGATGCCATAAATAACGTTTTATCAGTTTTCACTCAACAATAGCTATCTCCGTTGTACGCTCGCATTAGTCAAACTGACGTCACGTGCGTAACTAAAATATCTCAGAAAGAAGTCGTGCATTAAAGCGATGAGAAACCCCTTTTAGGATGCATATAATTACGCACATGCAATCTTTCACACTGCATCCGTCCGTTTTGCATATTTATTGTTTAATAACTAACTTTGCGAACAGTGTCATTTCGGTACATTACAAATATTAGCATCGATTACTTCGAACTTCGGTTAATTAAAATTTCTTTTTTTTACTAGTGAAATTCACGTCCCCCCACCATTCGATTAATGAAATTATGCTCCTACCGAGCCTTTAAAGTAACTGGTACATGTTCCCTTATAAAGTTGACAAGATTGATTTTATTTATGCTTATGCGCCTCCGATACGTGCATATTGTATACAATCATTTCTTATGAAATCATTTTTATTATTTCAATGACTGTAAAATAGAATTCTGGAATCAGTCCATTTCTGGAACCATTTCGACCATGGAGGTGGTAAGTTTAGTGTTAAACACCTTTCGGGTCTACATAGAGTCCGATCAATTTATATAATCATTCTCTTATGCATTTCGTCCGGCGCGGCGATCGTCTGCTCCTTGCATCGATCCACCTCTTCCTCGGTCATTCTTTTTCCACATAGAAATTGCTCTAACCCCGTTATGTTCGGGTGTCTCCAATAAAAACAGTGAAACGAAAATGAAAAATTTAGGAACCATCAACAAAATCAAAAAAGAAATATATATATAGAAATTGCTTTTAACCCCTAAACCCCGTTATGTTCGGGTGTCTCCAATAAAAACAGTGAAACGAAAATGAAAAATGCAGGGAGCATCAACAAAATCAAAAAAGAAATATTATATATGGAAATTGCTTTTAACCCCTAAACCCTGTTATGTTCGGGTGTCTCCAATAAAAACAGTGAAACGAAAATGAAAAATGCAGAAAGCATCAACAAAATCAAAAAAGAAATATTATATGTAGAAATTGCTTTTAACCCCTAAACCCTGTTATGTTCAAATGTCTCACGTAAAAACAGTGGGACGAAAATGATAAAATTCTGGAAGCATCAACGAAATCATAAACACAATTTATAGAAATTGCTTTTAACCCCTAAACCCTGTTATGTTGAAATGTCTCACGTAAAAACAGTGAAACGAAAATGAAAAATTTAGGAACCATCAACAAAATCAAAAAAGAAATATTATATATGGAAATTGCTTTTAACCCCTAAACCCTGTTATGTTGAAATGTCTCACGTAAAAACAGTGGGACGAAAATGATAAAATTCTAGAAGCATCAACGAAATCATAAACACAATTTATAGAAATTGCTTTTAACCCCGTTATGTTCGGGTGTCTCCAATAAAAACAGTGAAACGAAAATGAAAAATGCAGGAAGCATCAACAAAATCAAAAAAGAAATATTATATGTAGAAATTGCTTTTTACCCCTAAACCCTGTTATGTTCGAATGTCTCACGTAAAAACAGTGGGACGAAAATGAAAAATTTAGGAACCATCAACAAAATCAAAAAAGAAATATTATATATGGAAATTGCTTTTAACCCCTAAACCCTGTTATGTTGAAATGTCTCACGTAAAAACAGTGGGACGAAAATGATAAAATTCTAGAAGCATCAACGAAATCATAAACACAATTTATAGAAATTGCTTTTAACCCCTAAACCCCGTTATGTTATGTTCATTCTTTTTCGCTGTTAATCCTGGGGGCGAGAGGGGGACTACATCCATGATATCGAGAACGAGGCGAATGAAGTATAATTCAGGAAGCATCAACTAAATCAGAAACAAAATTTATAGAAATTGTGCGGAATGATGGTTCTCCAGAGAATCAGCGTGCATTTCAATAACAAATGGACGCGTTCGCCATACGTTATCGAAAGATCCCTTCCCGTTGATCCCGAACACGAATTCCGACCACATGCTAGGACCGCGTAACGTTTAGTCTCCTTCAAGCATCGCTGATACAAGCAATTCCACTATCTGGAGGTGGTGGATTTCGCAAACAGCAAACTCGACGGCCACCCTGAGTCCGCGGGCGCTCTCTCTTTCTCTCTTGTCCACTCTGTGCAACTCTCCCCGGCGAAAAGGGAATGGGCGATGGCAACGAGTAGTGTGTTTAAGCACGCCACAAGTTTTACGAGGTGGCATAAATAATGTGGTTAGTGCTTCGTGATGCTATGTCAACGGAGGCGATTCCACCCGAGGGAGACCCCGTCGGCAGAGAGAGCCACCAGTAATCGTTGTAATCGTCGCGTCGCGGGGGTTGCGATGGCGTGACACCTGCCTATCCCGTTAGTCCGGCTGAAAACTTTGCCGATTCTTTTGCTCCACCTTTCTCTACCGTCTCGGCTACCTTTCTCTACGCCATCGCCCCATTTCACTCCACCACGTACATTGGAAATGACACGCGTGAACGGTTACGTCGCGATAAGATGAATCGAGGAATTTTTCTTACCATTGTAAGCTCGAAAACTTATTTCTACACGCGGACAAGCCACCGACTGAGAATCACGGTTCGCGCGATAACCGATTTTTTGGAAAGACCGGTTCTCGTAAACACGAGTCCTTGTTACTCATTTACATACAGTGGGTGTACAATGTATTCGTATACCTTTTAAATACGAATGACTCTTTCAAAACTGCACCCAACAGCTTGATCTTTCTGAGGCTTTCGAAGGATTGGTTTACTGGCTAATGTGTACATAATTTGTTTTTTAAATTGTTATTTATCTTTATCTGTCTGTGTAATGAAAATTTAAAACATGTTCTTTGTACTAGGTGCGCAACTAAGTTTCCTAAGTTTTAATAACGCTATTTCCGAGCGCTTCAACTACCTACAACTCGAAACTTCAAACTGTTATATATCTCATCATGGAAGTATCTGACAATAAAATGTTTCAGACAAAATTGACTTGTTTTTTCCTGTAGAATCTAAATATGTAACATTTTATAGGGGTTCCATTTAAAATTACAAAGGTACCTCCCCTCCCCCGTTAAAGGGGAAGGGAGGCCACTTCACGTTTATGTAGTCAGAAAGGCCCTTCAGTTCCATGCAATTTAAGACTAAGAACTTTAAAATCGATGGCATAGTTTTCGAGATATTGAGCTGTTCAGAGTTATGTGGTCTACATGAGTAGAGCACGTATTACAACAGGAGCCGCACAAAGTCTGAATAAAACCAATCTTGTCGTTTTTATAAAGTAACATGTAAAATTTTTGGACACCGGTTATGAGAAAATCGAACGTCAACAACTCCGTTTGTTGGATGACACTGAAATTCGTCTTCCCGTTTCAGCTAATCGAGTTCCCGGTACGCTTTCATTCGTCATTAAATTCCATTTTGTAAATCGTGCACAGAATGCGCAGACGACCTCCGTCTCTAAATTGCAATTTATTCCCCTTATCTGGCACGTCGCTAAGTGTTATTCTTCGCGTAATTGTGATGACTGCCGCTAATCGCTTAGCTGCGAATGCTAATTAGAATAATTAATACATATTACGAGAACAAGAGAAACTTCCGGCGATTATGTAAAGATGGTCTTCCTAAATTAGGAGAGGGTGCATTTGTCCCGGCGGGACAGTCGCGTTTATCAAAATTACATTGACTGTCTCTCGGCGCTACCGGATTCGCTAAACAACGACGACTACTCGAAAATAAATAATTATGCGACGTACACAATCATAAGAATTACTTACACGATTAAAGAATGTTTGCTGAAGATCTCATTTGTTCGTAATGTTGTACAAATGTAAATAAATCTTACTTGTACAGAGAAAATGTATTTCAAGTTTTAATTTATTCTCTACTTTAATCTCGATCATTTGCAAGCGTGATGTCTCTATTGTCGAATATATTTTGACAGAAACGTATTATTTCGCAGTACGGAGGGAAAAGTTCCGCTATTTTCCACACGAATCGTCGACGCAGCGGAAAAGGAAAAACGGAAACCGCGTAAAATTCAGCTTTCATTTTCGGATTGGGGGCCGGCTGTTGAAAGTGCTTCAGTCAATTGCTGACATCATCCAGATGGGGCGATAAAACCAAGTTGCCACCCCTTAATAGGGATGTAAATGGAGTGGGCTGATGTCGTGTCATCGGTACCAGCCCTTCGAATAATTATAAACGGAAGGGTATTCAAAGTATGATCGAAATGATATGAAATCGCGCGAGGCATTTCGGTTCGAATTTTATCGTGGACGTAATCGAAATTGAACTGGCAATTAAAATCGAACTGTTTAAATATACATACTTCGACTGAACGTTCTAATCTGAATCTACTTGAAACTATAATAATAGTAGCAAGTGAATATTTAAACGGGAATTATTGGCGAATGCAGATATAAGTTATGTTGTAGCGCAAAATTGCGAAGCCTTAAATTAAAATCAATGTTTCATGACATCTGTCGTTTGTTTCGACACATCTTTCAATTTTTAGGGTAACCTAATTATTACGAATAATAACTATTTTTCTAATTTCATCCGCTAATCGGAATCAATCGTTTTATTTCAATTGAATATCAACCGATTGTAAAAGTAAGATGAAAAAAGCACGTTATACTGAAAGCAATGAAGAACGATGGCTCCAATAATATTTCAAGCTAAGGGATCCTACCTACAAGTTTCAAACGCAGTAACGAAATTATTGAAAAATCCAGAAACTATCTAAACACTCAAAATCAAAATTACGAGTAATATTTTTCAATTATTGTTCAATGTAACCTAGTTTTCTGATAATAAATGTTGCGTTCTATATTTATTTTTTTTTGCTACTTTTATTATGGGACAAATTAAATTCATCAACTGCTACTATTATTATGGGACAGAGGGAGTATTGTTTAACGTAACGTTGACGTGAGAAGAAAACGTTCTTAAATTAGAATCATAATATCGTTTGCCGCGTAGATATGGCATTGCTTCCAATTGTTATTACTAGACTGCGGTTCTTTATGCATGTATGGCGTACAAAAATTTTGCAGAAACTATTAGTATACAAAATTCAATAGAATTTCGTACGATTTTGATTAATTTTGTACATCTACAAAGGTACATTTGGTTCCACTTTCTTAAAGATTAACTATAAAAATTAAAAATAGCATTTCCATCACCTTTTACTTTTTTATTAACGCAAGGATGAAAATGCAGTGCGCGAAACAAAAAACTCAGTGCTGTTGAAGGCGACGATGCACCATCGGATTACCATTTTTCTCGCTTGCTTCAACATTTTTTGTGATATAACCCGATTTTTTGCTGTGATCTCCAAGTTATCTGAAAAATCGCCAAAGATCATACAACAAAATGTCATAAAACTAATGCTACACGGGAACAAATTGGCTTTCATTTTCTCATGAGAAAGCGAAATGACTTACCGAAGGACCTAATAATAGTTAATAGACGAATAAAATTATGTAAAATTGTTTACTTAGAATTTCCGATATTGGACCATTTAATCAGACTTTCATCGCAGCGGTCGAAACTAAACTGAGTGGTAAGCGTTTTTTGATTATCCACTCTGGATCATTTGACTGGAATGAAAATGTTCCCCCACCCCGTGGTCGGCATCTCCTTGGTTGGGTGCGGATGGAGGGATTTCACGCCCGCGAAGATTCCGAGGCAGCTACTTTGAATACCTGAACCACTTTCGAATGGTACACGGCTTCGTTCGTGTATACGGCATTGTATACGGAACAAACTTCTATTCCACGGGAGCCCGTTCATCGGTCGGCATTGTTGGCGACGACCAGAAGGAAGCCATGTTGTGCACGACATCTATCGCGGGCCCGTGAGATGCGAGGCGAACGCGAACACATTCTGCTCCAATAATTCTTATCGCTTGCTGCCAAACAGCCTTTGCGCTTGGGACACCATTTATCTGAGCCTGTTCGGGGACAACGCAGGATAACTGGATCTTTCCAATAATAAGGATGCTCTGTGCCTGCTGCCTGTGAACCTCTACTTCTCTTACATAAAGCGGAACCCGAGTCTCTCTGTTGGAATATTTCAGTTTCTCACCTCCTCGTCGCGCTCTGTTAGTATTTAATATTATAATATATAATATAATTATTATTATATTATTATATTATAATAATAATATAATTAATTTAGTATTTAGTCTCTATTAGTAGTATCAACCCTCGGAAGTCAGACGCACACAGGAGAAAATATATAAAAAATACTTTTTAGAAACCAGGCTTAAGGGGCTAGTACACTAGTATAAGAGTTTGGTAACACTGAGAGACACGCACTGTCTGATGTAGACGAGATGGCGTTGCTTGCTATTTCCATATACTTAGGTAACTTAAGACATAAGCTGTACATCTTTATTTTATATTTCTGTATTATAACATGTAACATATATCTATGGGTCAATAATGGCCTAGGATATTATTAATAAAGAAAAAATATCAATGTTACGGTACAGTAGCGCATTAGTCCTCCTGACTGGGCGCCATCTCGTCTAAACTGGCTGAACTAAATTTGGCTCTAGCTTGCTCTGGACTCTGTCTTGATGAACGTAATATGGGGAAATGTGAATGCAATTACGCCATGTCGCTTAGTGTCCTCATTTGAGCAAATTTTGGGCTGGGTGAGGGCTCATTCGAAAGAGGAAGGTTCAGCGCATGGTGCTCTGGTCATCATAGCAGTCAAAAAGTCTTTTAGAGACAGAAAAATGCATTGAAATCTGCGGGTTTTTTTCCTAGATTTTTGGGCCCTCATATTATTAGATATAAACATAATCTCGTCAAAATCATGAGAAGGGCGCGATGGGATAAACCTTCCTCTTTAAAATGAGCCCTCACACAGCTTAAAATATGCTTGTATAAGGTCAAAAACTGTCCGGGCGCAAACCCATGTTTTGACCCAAAATCTAGTAAGATTCTAGGTATTTTCTAGTTACAAATCGAGGGTATACTACCCCCTTAAATTAAAAGGCACTGAAAAGGAGAAAATAATTTTGTTCCTGGTTCTCCATAAAATACCGAATCCAGTTAAAGTTAAATGATTGGTAATATTATTAGTTCAAAAGTAGAATAAATGATAAATAATGAGAAAGTTCGTTATTTCACTTATTTATACAACAAATTGCCTAAACAGGAAAAATTGGAAAGTCTTGTTTTCAAGATGTTTTTTTAACATTAACAAAAATTTGTTATTTGTTCTTGTCTGTGGTTTAAAAGAAACGATAAATAATGAACAAATTACAGAATGGCAAAATACGGTTTTTTAAAGAAATATCTAGAATTGAAAAATTGATGGGAGCTTTTCCACGCCGTCTTCCACAATCCCGTTTTTGTAATCGATTATTATTGCTCGAATCCTTTGCGCCGTTCCGGCGAATGGAGCAGGTTGGTTGATATCTATTGCAATATTTGCGCGCGCGGTATGCGGTTCGCGAAACTGAGCAACCGTGCAAAAAGCACGATGATAAACGCGGAATGAAGCCTGGCGAAAAAGATTACCGATGACTGTTGTTTCGAGTGATTAATCGGTGTGCATGGTTTACGAGCGGTATTTCGATATTTCCAGTCGGACACGTTTAATCGGTTATAGCCCACTGTTCCCTGGAAACTCGCGCACTTCAATTTCATAAAACAAAAAAATATGATCCGGAGAAATGTCTGTCCAACTATTTTATTCTAGTGCTCGGAACACGTGTATTAAAATGGCACTGACTAAACATTTGTATGTGCTACCGTCCAAAAATTTGTCGTTGATATTCCGTCGTGCATTTTAGCACTAATTAAAGAAATGGTGTTTGCAAGATCTGAACAGAAAAATTGAAAAATTTGTATAAGCTGCCATCTAACAATTCGGTGTTGATTTTTCACAGAAAACACAAAATTTATCATCTGTACATGTGCCTTATTACTAAATCTCGTAAAATTGATTTGCAAAGAAACACATGTATAACGATGGAAAATTGTTTTGACGATAATTTGAGTAGAGAAATTGTAAAATTCACTGTGTGCTCAAAGTAATCTTTGAAGTAACGATAGTTTAACCAGTTAACACCAGTTTAACCAGAAATCTCTACTGCGTTGCACTAACAATAACCTTTTCAAGCATGAATTATTAATTTTTTATCAAATAAAAATGTAATCCTTCCTCGCTTTTCGTAAAATTTATAATAGGACCATTTGCCCTGCGTTCGACGTGTACACTCGTCAGTGCTTGATTTTTAATATTTACTAATTTTAATTTTTTACAACTAAATTCCACAGTTAAGAGGTTAAAGAGAAAAAAGAATATGTAGTCATGCCGAAGTGTAAATAAAGATATTTCACGTGAGTGCTATCGAATATGAATTTCTCAATAATCCCCCCACTTCATGTTCTCCGAGTTGCCACTTTATCTACCCCGGTTTCTTTACTTTATCATTATGTGTCACGGTATATATGCGCACCCCATGCAAATAAGATATAATATTACGTGGCAAGGGAGAAAGCATTGGGAGGAGGCCGATATAAACAAAACACGTTTTCGTGACTTCATGCAACCACGAATTTCTTAAGACTTTTTAAAAAATCTTAAAGGTTTCATTCAAATGAGCTATAAATGCATACAATTCGTAGTCCAGTAACATAATGAAATATTTTCTAAAATTTCCTTTTTTACGTCGTTGTGTCCAGTATTTTCACCAGGGATCATAACTGTTATAACCAAAACAAAAAAAAGTCATAGAGTAATAAGTATTTCATGGATTAAAATCGTATTGGTTGCAGATAAGGATTATAAGGAACCGAAAATTTCTTCTCTTGTTGCTAAATGTTATCGTTGAGAGAAATTCATTTCGATTACTTATAACAGTTATCGATGAGAGAAATTTATTTCGATCGTTCATAACAGTTACTCGATGAATTTATTTCGATCGTTCATAACAGTTATTCGATGAATTTATTTCGATCGTTCATAACAGTTATTCGATGAATTTATTTCGATCGCTCATAACAGTTATTCGATTAAATAAATCAATTAATCGCTCATAACAGTTATCAATGGGAGAAGTTCATTTCGATCGCTCATTACAGTTATTGATGAAGGAAATTTGTAATAGTTATTATTAAACAGTAAATTTTTTCAAATGGTAGACAATCAATTATTCCATAAATTTTGTATTCGTAAAATTAATTTCTACAATCAAAATTTAATGTGACAAACACACAGATTTTGTGTTGTTCTTATGGTCAGTAGATTCGTCTTGTTGTACGAAACCTTGTTGCTCCATCCGAAAAAGAGTAGACAACTCGATAAATAAACAACCAAACTGAATTTTCTCATCAATAATTATTATGAACAAGTGAAAAGTAATTCGATCATCGGCACCTGTATGAACGATCGAAATTTCCTCTCATCGATAACTGTTATGAGCGATAGAAATGAAGTACTCTCATCGATAACTGTTATGAGCGATCGAAATGAACTTCTCTGATCGATAACTGCTTTGAGCAATCGAAACAGTTTTTCTCCAATCCAATTTTTTGGACACTAGTAACTGTTATATGTAACCAAAAACTATAAAAATCGATATTTTTTAATCATTTTGTACTTCGAATTTTTTTCTTTATATTTTGTGTACATTATCTTAAATTCCAATAATAATCACCTTTTTATTAATGATTTTTATCGTAGAAAATTTTATAATAACCGTTATTTTTGGTCTCTGATTCTCACGTGTTCCAGTCCACATTATTTATCCTTGATTCGCGGTAACGCGATACCATTTTCACTAATGAGATGATACAGAAAATGGCGGTGGCGGCAGGTGTCCGACACCAGTATCGAACGTGTTAATCCAGCAGAGCGGGCACAACGTTCGAAGTCGAAACTTCGCGGAGTCAAAATGAAAGGAGATTCGTATAAGTTCCGTTGCCTCTTCAGACTCCGTGAAGAGGGAAAGCACCGGTAAGCGATCGGAAGAATCACTTCGGAATCGAAATTCTCGCTTTGCTGCTTTGAAGGCCGGGCGTTGAAACAAAGTTCGATCTGCGAATTCCCGGTGTGCACCAAGTATCTCTCCCCCACGGTCTCTGTCAAAGACTTTCGATTTAATCTCGGCGCAGCGATGGATAACTTGACGGCCCGCGTTTGCAACTCCAAAAAGAGGCAATAGAGAGAGAAAGAGAGAGAGAGAGAGAGAGAGAAGTGAAAGAGAAGAACCAAATCGCAGCGTAAAGTTTTTCTCCCGGGGTGGCAGGAAGGGGAAAGGAACAATGGTATTTCGTAATAACAACCGAACGCAAGGTCTCTTCATCCTCTTCGCTCCTCGTAGCTAGCGAATCAATGGCTACGTGACGAATCGCGTTCCACTTTCTTCCTTTCTTCTTTCCCATACTGTCTTCTTTCGACTGAATCTAACAATTAATTCCGCACGGCCGAATCGGGGCCGCGCGTGTGTCATCCACATTTTTTCGAAGATGAAAAGGCTGCTTCCGGTGCACTGCGGTCTGGAAAGCGACTCTTTGTGGCCGAAACTACGGATTTCGTTGGGCCTCTGTAAAACTTGGCAATCGACTGAGGGTTGCTGGAATTTACGGATTTTTACGCGAAATGAACACTTTCGTCAATCACAAGAACCAAGAATAAAATAGAATTTCATTTTCGCCACGTTCTTTCCGTTTCCTATTTTAATCTCGGCAGCGCACAGTGGTAAATGTTTCGATTTTCGGTGGACAAAATTGTTTTCGACTAATTTGCATCCTCTTGATATTTGATAATTACAATTATGATGTTTCTTTTTTTTTGTCATGATGGAATTGAACATAAAAATTATAACAAACGGATGTTTTCCTTATATTTCTATATTTCCGATGTATAAAAGATAAAGTCTGTAAATATAAGAAAATGACTTTAATACGATTACTTTTTTTATTCATTAATATTAGAATACATTAGTAAAAAATTAACTTCAGGTAATAGCTTCGAAGTTGATGTGGTTGTTCTTCGCCTATAACTATTTATAATGGGATCAGAGGTAACTAATAACATATGGAATATATCTTCCATTGTGGATTCCCGTGAACATTTTCTCGTATTTCCTTTTCTGTACTTTTTTATTTCCTTGTGCCTACACTCTTGAAAAATTAATTTTGTCCAGCTAGAATTAGACATTTTACCACTGTGCAGCGTTATCAGAGTTACAAGAACAACAATTTCGTATTCACGCACGTAATGGTCGATGAATAATAGGTACAACGTAATATTTAATAGATAATTCGCTGCAATTTTCCCCCGATGATATAGAAATTTATTTTTGCCACGCTCCTCTTCCACCTTTAATCTCAGCAGCATTACAAAATCAACAATTTCGTATTCACGCATGTAATGGTCGATGAATAATACATCGCGATATTTAATACATAACTCGCTGCAATTTTCCCCGGTTAATTACAAAAGCACCGTACGCCCTTAATGCAATCATCTAATGAAAAAGGGGCAAATAAATAGCTATGCAAACGCAAGTTACAATTTCATATGCGTATGCTGTCAGATAAATTATTCATCGCGATGGCGTCCTTCCGATTCCATTATTCCAAACGGTTCGAAGTGATCCGAGTTCCAAGACTAATGATCATCCCCGATTAAATGAGTCAGCCGGGAGCCTCTACTGCTTTGAGCTACTTTCCTCTAAATACCACAGCATGTAATGCACGGTGGGGGGAGATGAGCTTCGCAGCAGATAACGGAGATGGGTAGTTAATGATTAATTCATCGCGTCGTTAGAAGTGGCATTAAGCCGCCTATACATAAATGTTATTCAACTCAAAGAGATAAAACAGAGGAGGGAAGGGCAGGTGGCGGGGCGAGGTACTTTCTTTTCAGCTGTGTAGCTCCTTTCGTTCGTGTCTAGGCTACGAACAAGACCATTAAAAGCTAAATGTTTTATTGAAATATTACGGGGGGGGGGGGGGCGAGCGACGCGTTCGCGTGCCACCGAAAAACAGCTCACGAAGTCTACCGATACCGTGGACGATGGATTCCCTGCTGAGTACACGCGATACTTAACAATCCATGGTGACCCATTTTAATTTATAGATGGGATTATCGGGGGAACTAATAAAAAATTTAAAAAAGAACAGGCCAAAGTTGCTACACGCTACTGGATATACCTAAATCGTATCAATGTTTCATCAAATTGCGGATTTTATAGATTTGTGGCAACAACGAGTACGCGAGATTTTAAGTAACAGAACGATTAAACGCAGAGGCCATAACTGTTATAACCAATAATTATTTAAGTAAAAATAAATTTTTAAAAAATACCACGTTTTTAAAATGGACTAAAAAGTATAAAATCATTTTTCCTAGCCCCCTACAGACTACTAATCACGTACAGATAATCCTGAA
This sequence comes from Lasioglossum oenotherae, assembly GCA_028455765.1. Classification (NCBI taxonomy): domain Eukaryota; kingdom Metazoa; phylum Arthropoda; class Insecta; order Hymenoptera; family Halictidae; genus Lasioglossum; species Lasioglossum oenotherae. The sequence goes on along the minus strand of CM052283.1, from coordinate 4,085,866 downwards.
AACTTGTGATTGTGAATTTTTAACAGCTACGCAAATTCTTGTAAGATTTAAAACGAAAAACGTGGGGCGCAAGATAATAGTAAGGAGTGTAGAGAGTAGCAGCCGTTGAGAAATCTCACACAACAGTTCATATCATTTGCGAAGCAATAAAATTTTTAGTAATTTGGGTCAACTATTCATGCATCAATTATCTATTGCATGCGCCCCACGTTTTTCGTTTTAAATCTTACAAG
>CM052283.1:4071200-4085033 GCA_028455765.1 Lasioglossum oenotherae | reverse complement strand
TATTTAATTGTTATTTCTCCGAAACGGATAGACTTTAAAAAAAATTTCTTTTTGAATAATGCATTGTCATCCAGTTCTGAGCTATGTTTAAAATTTCAAGCCTCTAGCTCATCGGGAAGTTAGTTTAAAATCAATTGCAAAATTTGCCACCGAACAGACAGACAGACAAACAAACAAACAAACAAGAAAGCGAGCTAATAAAAACGTGGTAATAAAAAGAAAAAAGTCATAGAATAACAAATATTTCATCGACTAAACTCGTATTGATTACGAATAAGGATTATAAGTAACCAAACATTGTTTCTCTTGTTGGCTAATGTTATCGTTGAGAGAAATTTATTTCAATCACTCATAACAGTTATCGATGGGAGAAATTTATTTCGTTCGTTCATAACAGTTATTCGATGAGATCAATTTATTTCGACCGCTCATAACAGTTATTGATGAATTTGTAATAGTTATTATTAAATAGTACAACTTGCAAATGGTAGACGATCAATTATTTCATAAATTCAACTTTTGTTCGTAAAATTAATTGCTACAATGAAAATTTAACGTGAGAAACAAACAGATTTTGTGAAACCTGTATTAATGCTATCGGCGCACTGGTTTGATCATTTGATATTTAAAAGCAATTTTGCTAATTACCACATTGTTACTTCAACGTTTCGATCTTAATTTAGATCATGTTCAAGAAATAATTGCGTCTGTAAATTATTATATATTAAGATATTATATTGCATGTTAAACTGAGTTGAGGAAAAACTATTACCCACTTGCTTTGTGACAAAGAATATTTAAATTTGCTGAAATCGTGAAACATGTTACTTTCATGCTGGTAAACAAGACATTGGGGCAACGTGAACACTTGGAAATAATCGAAGAATATAAATCTGTACAAATACAAGATTACTGTGATAGTTTCAATTAAAACACAAAATTAACAATGGAAAAAAAGTATTTGAATTTTCGAAACCATTTCGCACGGCGACAGAATGTAAACGAAACGTTACACTTAATTTTAAATTCCAACTTCAGCAAATTTAAGAGAATTATGCAGATTTCCCGGTTTAAATGACATGCAAAACTTTCCAGACGTTAGCGTTTTAACTTCTATCGCAGAGAGCGAAATATTCTTTAAAAATGGGATGAGTGTTTCTTGAGCATACGCCCGTTTTCCCTGTTCCTACGCTTTAATTCTACTTCGGCTGAAGTTCATCTACACTCCGAAGCAGAAGGGTAACTTGAAGCAAACTTTCGTGTAACGTTTAGTGTATCTTATACAGCTATTATTATTATATTTTCGACAAAGTAACTTCATTAATAAAACAGACAACTTTTCATTATTTTTGTATTTCTTACCCGGGAGAACTGGATATTTAAATCTTTTAAGACACAGCTAATTATCATACTTACTAATAACGGAGAAGTTTGAAGGAATAAAACTTTTATTTATAAAATCAGAAGCTAAATTATCAAACGCAATGGAAAATGTGTACATCCTTCTTTTACTTATTCCTGGCAAAAATAAATTTCTTTTTACCACGCTTATATTAATTTGTCGTGTTGTTGTATGCGTCAAATCTTGTAGTCGAATTTTAAACCTCTTCCCATAGTCCATTCTTGCTGAAATTTTGTATACACATTTGCTTCCGATGACAACAAAAGTAGAAAATAAAATATATTAAAAAAACCTTTTTAAAAACAACGCTTATATCAAAATGCACTAGAAAGGAGAAAATAATTTTATTCCTGGTTCTCCATAAAATACCGAATCCATTTTAATTATATTATTCCCCAGAATTTTAATTGCAAGAAATTTTGAACTATTAGGTGAAGTAAAAAGTTCTGAGCGTTTTTCGCTTTATTTATAAAGCGATTTTTAAATTTTAAAGCGAAAAATTTATGTATAATATTGCTTAAAATTCTGGGGAAAAATATTATTAATCATTTAACTGGATTCGGTATTTTCTGGAGAACCAGGAAAAAAAATGATTTTCTCATTTTTAGTGCATTTTAATATAAGCGTGGTTTTTAACCAGTTCTTTTTATATATTTTATTATACTTGGTTTTCGTAATTTCTATTTTGTTTAAAGATGCCATATACTATGATAATAACAGAGAAGTTTAAAGAAATGAACATTTTATTTATAAAATCAGAAGCTAGATTTCCAAAGGAATAAAACATACCGTGAAGAAGATGTTTATACGAAGAAAGTAGCAATGAACGATAGACACAAGTTTGACACAGCTGATCGAATTTCTCAGCGTGGAGGAACGCTGTAGGTTTTCACCTTTTCAGCGCAGCTTCCTTTCGCGTGCATGATCGTTTTCCAGGCCGATGAACGCACCAGCCATCACGCACCGGTCGCAATCGGCATGACAGTTTTCCGATGGACCCGGAGGAATCTCGCGAGGACAATGCCGAAGGGCGGAAGTTTGCAGCCCTGTAGACACGTGGCCCCGAAATGTTTCTACAGACTGAGGGAAGGGTTGACACTTTATTGCTATCGCGAATTGGATCTGCTTTGTCTACGAGTCTGCCAGAAACTCGATAGTTTCACGAGTCTCTAGGAGCCTCCAAGGCGAATCTCCTAACTAGAGCCATATGATATTCTCGACGTCATTATGATAGGAAGAGACACGCAGACACGGGCCGACTGTAGAAATCAGTACATATCCTTAACCCCTGCCAGAGTCGGCAGTGATGAACACTTTCGAACACGATCTACCAAAAATATGCATACAGCGGGTGTACAAAGTATTCGTACAACTTTTAAAAAGGAATAACTTTTTCAAAATTGCACCCAACAGCTCTCGAGTTTCTTTAACGCGTTAGATTATCAAAAATAAAATCATACTCTACTTATTTTTTTATTACTTTATTTTACAAAAATAAAATAAAATAATACTCTCAATCCGTTCCACGTGGATTTGATTTACGCGAATAAAAATCTACACTACAGGGGCTACACTACTCCTAATGTTTTCCTTCTTTTCCGCGTACATTTAGGTAAAATTACGTAAATTTAGGTAAAAGTTCCGCGTCAATTGAGGGACAGGTGTAGGTACTTCATGATATACAGGGTGTCCCAAAATTCGTGAAAATCCCGATAGGGGGTGGTTCCTGAGACCATTTCAAGCGACATTTTCCTTTGCAAAAATGTTATCCGCGGCTTCGTTTAAGAGTTATTAACGAAAAACACGGACCAATCAGAGCGCGACCTAGACGCGAGTTGCCACAGTCGGCCAATAGACATTTGGCAATTTTTTTGACATTTGTTCCATTCATTCAGTTCCGTTTCGGACAATTTCGGACTCCAAAAAGATTAATCTTAAAATTGAATAAATTATATAGTGAAATTAAATTATATATTTAATAAATAAATTTAAAGATCTTTAAAAAAGACTGAAAAGCAGAAAATAAATAAATAAATAAGTTGCATTTCACAATATTTTGATGTGGGCCTGAATTAATTAATTATTTCTATGACATGCCGAAAAAATCATAAAAAAATTCGGTGAGGTCGTGACACATCGAAAAATTGGCCATATTATCAAACAGTGAAAAGATATTTCTAGATGCGGCGATATCAGAGCACCGATTAATTGGGGTTAAGTGGCAGGCATCCCCGGTGACGTCCGTGACGGGTGCCTCGATTTAACGAGCGGTTTTAGCGACTTTAATTATTAGTTTGACTGTACTCCAGAGGGTCTTTCAGGTTATGCAAGCGTGACAGAAGCCTAGAAAGAACGAGAGAACCAGGACGGGGAGGGTGAGCGAGACGGACAAGGGCTGTTTGCACCCTCGGTGTTAACGCAATATGCTCGACTTTGTAGGAGATGGAAACGTTTATACGCGAACGCTCAGGTTACCTCAGTCTGCCTGCACTTTGACTAAGCGGCTGGTCACGTTTGTCCGTATTCCCTTTGTTCCCGTTTACATCCCTCTTGTTTCGTACGCTTGTTCTCCTTCTCAATCTTGCCCGCCGCTTACGGGTTCGTGTGTAATCTGGAGGGCTGCTCTGTTTATCATTGCACCAGTTCCATACCGACTCGCAAATCATCCTACTCCACAGCTCATTAAAACGCATTTGGATCTTCGCTGGCAACAGATTCGACAAAGTATTAGGTCGTTCGGAAAGAAGAAATCAATCAAAAATTCACAATCGACCCGTGTGTGGACGGCCTTAATATTAACATTTTTTTTCTCCTGAACGCACAGTTTTTTTTAGATTTATTTCTTAATAGTATTTTTCTACTAAGAAATTCTTTCTTAATAGTTTTTTAATAGTTAAATTTCTTAATAGTATTTTTTAAAAGCATGTACGTATTGAACGTGTCTGTGATAATCTGTTTCGTTCAATTCCATTTCGTTTCTCGCGTTGCTTTGTAGTTCTCTCTCTCCCTCTCGCTCTCCTCGCTCTATCTCGTTTTCTCTCTCGCTCTCTCACTGTCTCTCTCCCCCTCTATCTATCCGTCTCTGACTCCCTCTCTCTCTCTCTATCTATCTGTCTGTCTCTGTCTCACTCTCGTTCTCTCTCTCGCACTCATCCGCTCGCTCTCTTTCTCTCTCACTCTCTCCCCCCCCTCTCTCTCTCACACACTCACCTACGTCGGGAAGGAATTAGAGCAAACCGCATTCAAAAAAGTCCATTTGATCAATAATTATAAGCAGAAACGTGCTCAAAAGAGGCCGAAAAAGTCATAAGTCAAAAGTCTGTTTGTGACGGAATCAATTGCGAACGGCAAGACGCAGAAAACTGCGTTTTGAACCGTTAGACGCCGCGTTTCTTCGGGAAGGTATTAGAACAAACCGCACTCGTAGAAGTCCATTTGATCAAAAATTATAAGCAGAAACGTGCCCAAAAGAGAGCGAAAAAGTTGATTTTTTTCACTAATGAGCTACGTTTAAAGTTTCAAGTCTCTAGCTCATCGGGAAGTGGTTTAAAATTCGATTACAAGATTTGACGCTTACAACAACAACAACGACAAGAACGACAACTCGGCAAGCTAATATGAGCGTGGTAATAAGAAGCAACAAAGAAATGATTTGCTATGCAAGGAATCATTAATATTTGCCGTTTGAATTGAAAGTGCCAGCGATAGTACAGTTTACTAGAGGTGTGCGAGAACCCGAAATATCGGGTCGGGTCGGGAACACGAAATTTTTTCGGGATCGGGACGGGTACCCGAAAATTTCGAGATTCCCGAAAGAATCGGGATTCCCGAAAAATTTCAAGATTCCCGAAAAATTTCGAGGTTCCCGAAAATTTCGAGAACCCAGTAATCGTTTGTATTCGGTTTAATGAATACATTCATAGTTTCGGATTTTTTATTCTAGATGTTGTCGAAATTGAAAGAATGTTGTCCATCACGAATTCTCTTCAAGAGTGTCTCTTATGTCATATTCTCGAAATTCTACGGGAATCTCGAAATTTTCGGGAACCCGTCCCGACCCGACTAGACCTCTTCCCGCCTCGTCCCGACCATCGGGTTCCCGATATTTCGGGTTCTTGCACACCCTTACAGTTAAAAAAAATTTAGAAATCGTCTTTCTTCCACTTTTTCAGGCCGGACAGACCACTGGGCGTCGTTGGCACAGAAAAGATGAAGATTCGTGTATCAGCAGTTTTCCAAAGGAGCTAAACGCTGCTGTGGGGGAAACTTTTCTCGGAGTTGCCGCAATCCTTTAGCGGAATTGGTGTTCCGACCCCAAGGTCCACCTGGTTTGTGGCACCGGAGGGACGCAATGTTTTCGCATTAGGGGACAAAACCGTCGTTAACCGGAAGGAGCCGGCGTTCCTGTCACGGCGTAACAGTTTATGCGCTACAGGCGTCGATTAACCGGATTTTCTTGTCGTAAAATTAATCCCGCGCAATTTCAGCCGGCCAACGAGGCATAGGGTCAACGTCGTGGAAAGTGTGCCCGTAATGGTCCGTTCCGTTTGTTCACTTCAACACGTCCCCGCGTTAAACACATTTTACAACCGGCCGGCTTGTGGAAGTTTTTCAAATTGTCGGATAATGATCAGAATTTTTCTTGATCTACGTTCTACTAGTGTCTACGTTCAACTCGTTCCTTCTGAACTCTACATTGCGCGTCTTTCTTCGAGACTCCGTGGACGAAATCCTGGATCGTCTCGACGATCTGCGATTTATCGGATAAATTAATATCTCTGCAGTCCGGATTTCCATCAGCACAGGATCAAACCTCGGATCCTCTTTAACCTCTTTTGTTCTATCCGTCTCCGAAGGCGATTAGGATCAAGCGGCGAGCACAATGCCGCACAATGAAGCTAGTAGCTAGAAGAGATAGATATGAATCGACGGAGGGTGAAAGGAGGAGATAACAAAAAAAAGAAAAACGAAGAAAACGCGGGCTAGAAAAGGGGGCGGAGAAGGAATAAACAAGGATGATGTTTTCCTCGACGCGAGCACCCTCGACTTTTCACAGGGGCGTCGACAAAGCTAACCAACAACTGGCGGTCTTATTTTTGTCATTATTATCCGGCTGCCCTTTGCGTCCTCCTTTCCTCAAGCTTCGCTTTCGAGATGCGATTTTAATGTCGTTGTCCTTTAGGGGGTAGGGTAGTTTCCGTTCGATTGGAATGATCTTTAGAATAATGACGTCGTGAACCTGTCTGAAGTTTCTGCGAGACGTTCTTGTGATCAGGTTTAACTAAACCAAGCTGACCCGAAGGTGTCTCCGAAGAGCTAGAAAAATCGCAGCGACGAAAATTATAAAAAGCGTAAGCGACGGGTTACGGGTTCGTGTGTAATCTGGAGGGCTGTTCTGTTTATCATTGCACCAGTTCCATACCGACTCGCAAATCATCCTACTCCACAGCTCATTAAAACGCATTTGAATCTTCGCTGGCAACAGATTCGACAAAGTATTAGGTCTTTCGGAAAGAAGAAATCAATCAAAAATTCACAATCGACCCGTGTGTGGACGGCCTTAATATTAACATTTTTTTTTCTCCTGAACGCACAGTGTTTTTAGAGTTATTTCTTAACTAGATTTCCCCCGCCACGCGTTGAAGTGTTTGAAGTTTCTGCGAGACATTCTTGTGATCAGGTTTAACTAAACCAAGCTGACCCGATGGTGTCTCCGAAGAGCTAGAAAGACCGCAGCGACGAAAATTATAAAAAGAGAGACAAACCCTGATTTATACCGACATGAACGCGGTGTCACACCGGAACAAAAGAAGCATCGGTCAAACGAAGGCGAACACGGAAAGCTACTTAACTCGCGTTCCCGGGCAACAATGTCGAAAAAGGAAAAATCGTCGGGGTGTGCTATCTGTTCGTCAGTCGCGGAGTATCGTGTTACGCGTAATGCACATCGACAAGCGGGCATCAAAGCTCAGAAACGTTATGTACAGGTACGGCCGAATCGTTTATCGTCGCATTCGAAACGCAGGAGTTCCGAATTACTGGAGTCTTGATGAAGGGTGCCCGGGGGGGTTGAGTATGAAACGTTGGGAGGAGGGAGGGAGGGTCGAGGGTACGTAGGGCAATTTTCGCGTAATTCGATGGGGCGTGATCGTCATAGCAACTCCCGATACCTCGGTCCACCCTCTTTGGAAGCCGGAGCCTGTTCAAACAAGCCTCAAACTCCATACCCCAGGCTCGTATCCACCATCGGCCCCCTCTCCATTTCACTCCCTTAACCCCCACCCCCACCCCCTCCCCCACCGACAGGCGCTATCTTCCGAGTCTCTTTTCCCGTTCCGGCTGAATTCCCTTTCCATTCCACCCGTTATTTGTCAGTTTCACTTCCCATAACTATCCTTTCTCTCTCCTCCGATGGATCCGGCACGGATTCATACCCGACGCCACTCTAACGCCGGAACTGCAATAACTATTCAGATTTCCTATTTGGCGCAGCTCACGCGACTCGATCGACCTTCTCGCTGTCGTCGGAATCATCGGAAACTTCGGAATTATTTTTATTAGCCGAATTTATTCGACGGAGCCTGGCACGGGCTCCTCGTTACCGCTCCTCCGGAATAAAAACAAATAAAGTTTTCCCGATAATAAAATAACGACGACCTTGGAAAAACTATGTAAAAATAACCGGACAAAAGAAATTGTTCTTCTATGATCTCTATGATCTTCTATGATCTCCTTCGATACCATTTAAATTATTTCATAAATTTTTTTTGTGACATTAAACATAAACGAGATATTTAGGTGACCTCCCTCAGCTGAGACACCCTGTTTGTCGTTATATAAAGTTAAATTAATATGAACGGCAGACGCTAAATTCTAATCTCTTATTTTTTGAGGATGTTCAAAATTAATGTCAGCGATGTAATGTCTCGCACGCTTAGAGGAAAATTAATAATAAACGATGATATTCTGGACGGGACACTGGGCTGCATCATAGTTATGAAAAAAAAATGTAAAAATCACATTTTTCCCAAGAAACTTAGGTACACTGGTGTAAAAATCTTTATGCATATTGTGCAATGCTTGGTACGTTAGCTTGTAGTTTCGTTACTCATGGACATCAACAATGAACACGTCACATAACTTTATACAATGCTGCGGAGATTGGTAACTTTTACTGCGCCATATTCGTCACGCATGACAGAAATATCGCCAGAGAAGAATCAGGCCCGATAACGCGATGGGGGAAACGTACATATTCTATGCAACGAACCCCTAAGATATCACTCGGAAACAGAAATTCATGGAGAGCAATTAAAAACCCTTTTTGAAACGCAAATCGAATGGACTGGAGATTTTCTTGGCAAGTATTTTATCGATTCGTTTCGATGTTTTTGTTTTTTTTTTTTATTAAAAGCATAAACGTACGTGTTTCTTCGATTTGAATAATAATACAATAATTTAGTGGCACGATGAATCAAGCGTTCCTTATTTGCATGTATTTTTAATCCATTCTAATTATGTCAGCCATACAGGCCAAAGTTATTTCCATAACCTAAGCCCCTCTGCATAATTCAACAATGCTTCTAGACACGCTACTAATTCGCAGTATTTTGTAGTCAATTAGTGGGAAATTATGACTGTAAGATGCATCGAGGAGGGAAGATCCTTATTCTTAGCTGTAAAGAGCCCTTAAATTCCACTTGGAATATTTCACAGCGAATCGTTCTACAAAACTATTCATTTATTTCATTCGATAACATTTATAAACAGCATTTTTTTAATGAAATTTCTACTTTGAAGATCGATCACTATTAGCATAACGAAAATATAACGTCCAACATTCTTAAAAGATCGATATCGGCTGGAATTATTTATCATTACTTTAGCATGAACAAAATCTTAATTATTAACAATCATTATGATCAAAATGAAAATAAAATCATTATAGCAAATGGTACACGACGAAATGTGTCGTATATAAATATTTCAATCAAATTAAACCGAAAATATAAATATCCTCTGCTCAAATAGAATAATAAGACTTTCATTTTTATTCTCATCGCGCGGTTTACAAAGACTTTGTTCAGGAATTGCCAAATTTATTATAACGAAGTATCTGATACGACGATACAGAAAGCCCTCAACTCCAGTTATTAATTCCGTGGATCACTCGCAGTTTCACTCAGAGCTGATCACTTCAAGCTCCCAGTGTTTCACTGCTCGAGTCCCAAACAACCATCGGCGCACCTAAGATTAAACAACCACCGCTGGATTTATAATTACCGTGTTCCTCTTGCTGAAAGTTTCTTCTCCTCTCGATTCTAATTAACTAACTTACTCGGCCGATGTTCGGTTCGCACTGGCAACGCAAATTCCGCGCACCGGGGAGCAGAAACTTGAAATATAAACAGGAATGAGGATCAAAAAGAGAAAGAGTTTCTCCTGCAGAAACCGTGGTAGGACAAACCTTACAATTAGATCAGTTACACGGTGCAGCTTAATTATAACTAGACTGCGGATGTTTATGCGATCTTAAAATCTTATTGACAAATTTGAAGAAAGTGGCATGAAATAAAATCCTATTATTTAATGGGAACAGTCTTTGGTGATCCAAAACAAATAAAAATGTTACTAAATTTTGTTCTAGCATTTCTTTCAACATTTTCATAAACCATAAATGCATAAAGATTCGCACTCTAATTACAACACTGAAGAAACTTCAAAAGAATTTAAAGACAGTGTCATATTTTCTTCAACTTATTAAAGCCGGTCGAAGAAAGAATGGATTTTTCTTTAACCATTTCTCACAATTGTTTCCGAACATTTTTACGGCTGCAGAAAAATCCACTACTTAAATATAATGATACAATAACATTTCAATACAGGGTGTTCCAGCCAGTCGAAGAAAGAATGGATTTTTCTTTAACCGTTTCTCACAATTGTTTCCGAACATTTTTACGGCTGCAGAAAAATCCACTACTTAAACATAATGATACAATAACATTTCAATACAGGGTGTTCGAAAAGTGGGATAGTACGTATTACTGGGAACGTGAAGCACCTATAAAAGATTTATAGATGTGCGTCGTTCCGTAAAAAAAAATTGGTATCACTACGAAAGTATAGTAATCAATTTATGGGCAAGTTCTCGCATATCTTCGAATCGAAGCGGTATGTTTATCGCGTGATACTCCATTGGCGAAGACAAATGGCAGTCGTAAGGTGGCACATCTGGTAATAAAGGACTTTCCACCCCAAGTTTATGATGGGTTTAGTGGAACTTATAACCTATGGCCGGACATTCCGACGCAATGGAATGGCCGTTCGACTGCGTTGACCAGTAAATGACCTCCTTTCTTCCTGCAGAATACTCGACTAATTCAATATGTTTACTGTGACGATGCGCGTTAGTTACTTTACTCGATCGGTGAACTTTATTCTCTGTAAAATGCGCTCGCTCGTGAAAGCTTTTAGAGACAGACCTTTCAGAGATGCTTTCGCTGCTAATCTCAGAAACAAGTGAACCAGTCCATTTATCTTTGCACCATTTTCAATTACATCAACTCGGTTTTCTCATAAATGAACGAAATTCGCAGCATATAATTGTAACTTTGCTATTTATTATAGCTTTACTGTTATTATACACTGCGAAATTACCATGAAGCCACCTGATTTTTTGGTGATATCTTATAATTATGTCATAGTAATGGAAAGCTGATGCACGATAGCATTTTAGGATTAATAAAAGAAACCATTTACATGATTATATTTATTTACAGAAAAACCTAAAGTTGTATAGTTTAACACACGTTTTTTAAAGTAGATAACATCAAGATTATCGAAAATTTCTTCTGTATTTACAGATTAATACTTAGTATAATTGCCATTTCTTCGAATAACGTCGAAAATTCGATTAGGCATCGTGCATCAGCTTCCCATTACTATGACATAATTATAAGATTTCACCAAAACATCAGGTGCCTTTATGGTAACTTCGGGCAGTGTATTAGGTGCAGAAATGAATTTTCTCACGATTAATAGATCGTGATATTGTATCGTACTAGACTGCGGATGTTTATGCATTCATGGCTTCTCAAAATGTTTATAGAATGGTAGAATGTAGAATTCCACAGAATTTTTCTTTATTTCGGAACTACAAAGACCATTGAAAATAAGATTTTACAGGATTCCACTTTCTTAAGGTTTGCCTAGAAAAATTGAAAATTGCATAAATATCCGTAGTCTGCTCATAAGATTTATAATTTCACAATGTCGAGGAATTTATCTTACAATAGTAAAAGAAGACGGTCACATCAACAATATTCGGAAAGCGAATGTCGATGAATTTCCGCACTGAAAAATATATGAGTGTTGAAGGAGAGTAATGAGAAAACTTTTCAAAAGCAAAGTAATTCAAATTATAGGAAAGTCGGGTGTCACGCGACGTGTCCGAATGAAAGATATAAATCATGAGCGAGTTATTCGGTCGGTACTGCGGGACACGCTTAATTATAAAACCGATAAATTCATCCCACGGGACATGAAGCAGACGTCTGGAATCCTGGATACTTGATAAACGAACCTCTGATCCCGACCTTCTACCTTATATTGCTGTCCGAGCACCTATACCATCGTCCCCGAATTATGTGGACACTTGCATGCTCACATATGTTGCCAAATATCTTTGTTAGACACGATTACCGGTCTTTCAAAGATTCGGCGTTGCGCGAACCCCCCCTCGTCGTCCCGACAGCAGAGTTGGGCAAACGCTAGTCACAATTGTGATTATTGACTAATAATTTCATAAGCTCTATAAAAGTGACTAATAATTAATGACTAAGTAAATACTTGAGCGTGACTATGAGTAATGACTACATAAGTATTTGAGCGTAATGACTAATGAATAATGACTAAATTTTTATTAAGGATGAATATTGACTACTGACTATAAGGGCATAACTAATGACTAAATACGCAATCAGAATTTCACCATGACTAATGACTAAAAATGGTTATAAGTTAAAATAAGACATAATAATAACAACAAAATAGCCTATTAGTTTATAAACATATAATGTCTATTGTTTTATCATAGGGGTTGACACGGTTAAATAAACAATATTGAGTTTCTGTAACGAAGAGGTTAATATATTCGTAACTTATGTATGACTACTATTTACATTGCTTTATCTTATAGCTACCTGTAACAAAGAGAAACGACATTAAAGTTTATTCTATCCTTGGTGTCAATTCCCTTGTTTAGTTTTATTAATCTTATTCGCCTTTTTTATTTTATCTGGTACGATTGTTCGCGTGTTGTAGATATCAACTTGTATCTCTCTCATTGGCCGCCTTCGTCAGTGAGCGGCAAATTCAAATTAAAGAAAGCACTTACGCACTTTCTTTACAAACATATAAAATACAGATTATGACACGTTCGGTCACTGCTAATTCCGATATAGGTTAAGTATACATATTAAGGTATGTTAATCGCACAATAGTGACTGACGACTAAAGATTGATGACTGATCATTTAAACTAACTAATGATTAATCATAACTAATAAGCAATAAGTAACGATTACCTAGAGTTGTGACTAACTAGTGCCATGTAGTTATGACTAACTAATCAACAAGTTTTAACTGACTTTTTTTAGGTTTTGATTAACAATCAATCAGACTATTAGTCATTTTTAAATATTAGTTGATTTTTGCCCAACTCTGGTCTGTGGTTACATTGAAGCACGCTGTATGTCACATACTCTCACTTTTCGAGATATTGCCATTTAAAGTTTCGATCACTAATTCTTTGACGACATCGATTAAATTGCATGATTTTTTTTAGCCTTCCGAATCTAGCTCCCATGTATGTATGTACGTGGGGGTACCCACCGATTCCTGTAAATAGGACCCCCAGCCGTAATATCGTAGTTCCTTGTAACCTCCTCTGCGAGTACAACGCGAATATTTCTATACCATCTAGCGCCTTTTCGAAAGTAACCGGTAAATTTTCCTCTGCGAGAAACTCTACAAGATTCGTCTCTCCCCTGCGAGAAGCTGCGATATCGTGAGTTATAGCTACTCCGTAGCAACCGTTGAAAATAAACTAAACGTTCTCTGTGACATTAAATCGCGAACAGACCAGTGAGTGCGAGTTATTTTCAACGCTCGAATTTCGACCGATCCTACCGTCCTTCTTTGCACGTGATTTCAGCATTTTTCTGTTCACGGACTCTTCGACTACGACAGGGTCGGTGTAACAATCTTGCAAATGTTATTTATTATGCAGAAGTACAAATTTCACGTTACCATCACAAGCAATTAACATGGTTATTAATAATTCAATTTCGACAAATGTATCTGTTTGAAGAAGCTTGATTTTACGCGTTTATAACAATAATGAACGAGTGAAATTTAGAACAGTTATTAAAT